>PVJS01014206.1:0-40755 GCA_004027185.1 Glis glis
ATTAGCCAGTCACAGAAAGTGAAGGGTCATATGTTTTCTCTCATATGTGGAAGCTAGGGAGTAATGGGATTCAAGAGGGACTTTAGATAGTGGAAGAGAAACCCCAGTGGAGCAATGGAAGGAGTATAGGGGAGGGTGGTGGGGGTGGAGGGAGAGTTAATGAAGGAAACACTTCCATTGACATTATGTACATACATGAAATTATCAATGCCAATCTCAGTATCATGTATGGGGAAGGGAAGGGAGTGGTAAGGGGGGGACTCACCAAGTGCTGTGTGCATGTATGTCACTATCACTCTGATCTGCATTATGATGTGAGACTACAATGCACCAATAAAAGTATATTAAGGTTGGGTGTGGTGGCTCATACCTGTAATCCCAGTACTTGGAAGGCTGAAACAGGAGGATCACAGGTTCAAAGCCAGGCTCAGCAATTTACAGAGGCCCCCAGCAACTTAGTGAAACCCTATTTCAAACCAAAAAAAAACCCACATTTTTTTATATAGGGCTTGGAGTATAGCTCAGAGGTAGAATGCCCCTGGGTTCAGCCCCCAGTACCACCAAAAAATAAATTTAAAAAGTATAGTAAGAAAGAAGAAAAGGGAAAGAGGAAAAGAAAAGAAAGGAAAGGAAGACAGATAAACTCCTGGACTTCTGATTTGGCTGACTGGGGAGATTTTGGTACTATCCACCTCAATGTGGAATATAAGAATACAAGCAATTCTGAGAGGAAAAAATATGTAATTAAAGTAACATTCAATCTGAAATGTTTTCCACATTTTCTCCTTCACTGAAAATGAGTATGTGCTGGGTCTCTATTACTGAGAACACACAGGCCCAGAAAGTATCTTTGGCCATGTTAATTTTTGGTTATTTATGGAAAAAAGAAACATCATGAGATTTATCTTGGTGAGCCATTTCTAACAAATGTATAGAAAAAAACACTTAAAAGTAAATTCAATTAGGGTATTTAATTAGTATATGAAGAAACTTTAAAATTTGATGTTCCAAAAAATGAGAATTGTTTTCTCCAACAAAATTATACATATTTCTAAGCTAATGTAATGTTAGAACCATAAAAATAAATGTTTTGCATATAAGTATTTATTCTCTAATTTCTTAAAAGTGATTTCATGTCCCCAAAATAAATAAAAAGTTTCCATTTCTAATCTTGCCTTCAATTGGACTATACTTGGATAAATACAAATACTGAATCATATGAAAATAATTACAAAGCTGTTTGGCAAGAGACAAATAGTACAAAACTTCATGGTTCAGACCAGAAATGCTGAAAATCATACTATACTATAATTGGTGAAATAGGCTTGCATTTCAGTGCTAATCCCTTGGTATAAAAGACTTAACACAAGCCAAGTGTGGTGGCATGCGCCTGTAATCCCAGTACTGAGAGACTGAGTCAGAAGGCAGGTTCGCAGCCAGCCTCAGCAACCTTGTGAGGCCCTCTGAAACTTAGCAAGACCCTGTTTCAAAAATAAAAAGAATAAAATGGGGCTGGGGGTGTGGCTCAGAGGTAGAATGCCTCTGGGTTCAACTGCCAGTACCACACACACACACACAAAAAAAGACTAACACAAACAGCCAAATACAATTTGCTCCCACATATGATGAAGAATGAGCTGGGATATGAATAAATAATTTACTAACTAGAAAATTCTTAAGATCAAAAGGAAGGAAAAATACTCTCATAGATGCAATAAAGAAAACACAAAAATTATACTATTTTGAGGTCAACTTAAAAAAGCTGGATTCTTTTCTTTTCTTTTGGTACTGGGGATTAAGCCCAGGGGCATTCTATCTCTGAGCTACACCCCCCTTTTTTATTTTTTGTTTTGAAACAGGGTCTTGTTAGGTTACTGAGAGTCTTGCTACATTGCTGAGGCTGGACTTGAACCTGAGATCCTTCTGTTTCAGCCTCCCAAGTACTGAGATTGCAGGTGTGCACCACCATGCCTGGCTTAACTGGAAGCCTTTTAATCAGTATTATCTTTCTATGATAAACAAGATTTGCAAAAGTATCAACATAATTCCAGAGTTGCTGAAACAGTACAAAGTTTGGGGCTTGTTTTTATTTGTTTGGTTTTCCCCTTAAACCTCAATTGAAAGGAAGAGAGGGAGAAAAACTTCTGACTGGAAGAAGTGCTCAGAGGCCCCCAAATATTACCATCTCATTTAATAGGGATGGGAGAAGCCTGTGTCAGCTATGGTTAGGGGATAACTGTTCCTCCCAAATGATCATTAAACCAGGTAAATACATAGAGATGTATCTCCAAAATAACCTACAATTCATTCCTCTAAGGAGAGGAAGGGAGGAAGGGAGGAAGGGAGGGATGGAGAGAGGGCAGGCAGGCAGGCACAGCAGATCAAGAGAAAGGAGAAATAATAACACTGCCACAGAAAACAAAATGAGGGCAGTGGATTTGCTCTGAGGGGAAAATCCTTGATTTATCTATAAATCCTATCAGAGAGAGAAAAATACCTTTATAAAGATGACAGAGAAAGAGGGGGCAAATGCCAGAATTGTCCAGTTCAAGGCAACTTAATGACTAAGAAACTCTTTCATTAAGTACACAGGAGAAAAGATGGTACACTGTGAACCGGAATCTTTGACTTTCAGCAGGTTTTTAATCACACTACAATACTACAGTGACTTGACTCTATGCTAAATTATAAAACATTGCATGCTAGTAATTACTATTTTTGTTCAAGTGAATTTAGAAAGGGATTTTGTTAAAAGAATTAACATTTTTTGGCTTTTTGTTTTGTTTTTGGTAACACTGGGGATTGAACCCAGAGGTGTTCTACCTTGGAACTATACCCCCATCCCTATTTTGTTTTTTATTTTGAAACAGAGTCTTGCTAAGTTACCTCATGCTGACCTTGAACCTGCGATCCTCCTGTCTCAGCCCCCCAAGAAATAACTTTTAAAAACATCCAATCGCTGGGTGTGATGGCGCACGCCTGTAATCCCAGTACTTGGGAGCTGAAACAGAAGGATTGCAAATTCGCGGCCAGCCTCAACAACACAGAGAGGCCCTCTGCACTTAGTGAGACCCTATTTCAGAATAAAAATGAAAATAGGGCTGTGTTTGCTGAGGAAAATGAATTTTTGCCATCTGGTATAAATCCTCACTGAACGAAGGAGGAGACTGAGGACCAGAGGTAAAATTGATTTGTCAGCAGTCCTTGGTAAGGAGCTCTGCAGGGGAGTCAGAAGGCAGGCCCCTCACCCGGAGCTCTTCCTGTCTGCCTCAAAGTTCAATACTCATCACTTTGTACAGTCACTGTTTCTTTGAAATGACTTTGTTCACATCTGTCATTCATCACAAATGAAAATATTTTAATGATCATTACATAATTTCATAATGTAATCACTTAACTATTTTTCTCTTGCGTTCTTTGTCTTTGTTTTCCTTGTGTTTTATTTTATTTTACTGTGTGTGTGCATGTGTGTGTGTGTGTGTGTGTGTGTGTGTGCATGCGTGTGCGTGTATATGTGTGTGTGTTTTGCTGGAGATTGAACCCAGGGACATTCTACCTCCAAGCTACACCCCCCAACCCTATTTTCTATTTTATTTTATTTTATTTATTTTCAAACAGGGCCTTGCTAAGTTGCTGAGGCTGGCTTCAAAACTGCAGTCCTCTGTCTCAGCCTCCCAAGTGCTGGGATTATTGGGCCACAACACCCAGCTTTATGTTATTTTATTTTTGAAGAAAACAAGCATTGCCTGGCCCCTGGGCCATGATTTCTTCTACAAGTATTACTCTCCCACCCATACGAATTAAACAATAAGCTTCCATGGCTCTGATGTATGTGTAAGGATGAGAAAATGAGGCTGAGTATTCTGTGGCTAGGTACCAAAGACACACTAAAAATATGAGAACTTTAGTCTAGAGAAAAAACTTGAGAGGGATATGGTTAAAGCCTAGAAATCATAAAGTCAAGTAAAGTGGTAAACAAATTATTCATCAATCCCTATATAAAATCAAGGAGAGTACCCCAGAGGCTGAGAAAAGTGGGTTTCAGAGCAAATTAAAAGAAGGACTATGTCATATTTGTGGAATTTATTTTGTCATCCAATGAGAAAGCCTAGAAAGTCAGATGACTTCAAAAAAGACTGATTAATTCTTCACTCAGGTAGTGGATTTTAAGGGAAGTCAAGTGTGCCCTCAGGCAACATCCCTAACCTTTGTGGCTGACCACAGACCAGAGAAGCAAGCTCTTTCAAAAAACCTCAAGGCCGTCTTCACACAGAATATACCAGTCGGCAAGACCATGGCTCCGGCCCACTTAGCAAGTCTTAAATTCCTATTGGAAAGAAAGGACTCCCTCAGTGGAAGACATATTAGAGAACAGTAATCTGCCTACCCATCTGCTAAACCATTTCTAGGTGAATAGAAAAGAGCAAAAAGATACCTACAGCTCAAAAGTCTCACTCAGCTGGGTATAGTAGTGCTCGCCTATAATCCCAGCTACTCTACTCGGGAGACTGAGGCAGGAGGATTGAAAGCTCCAGGCCAGCCTGGGCAATTTAGGGAGACCTTATTTCAAAATAAAAGATCAAGAAGTCTGGGATGTAGCTCAGTGGTAGAGCACTTGCCTAGCACATGCAAAGCCCTGGGTTCAATCCCTGGTACTGCAAAAAAAAATAAAAAAGAAAACTTGCCAACCCAAAACAAAAATGAGAAGGCTCATTTACTAGCCCATGGGTTCCTCCAAGGAACAGAACCCCTCTTTGTTTTCTCATCACCTAGCTCAGTATCTACCATCTAGTAGAGCTTAATAATTATGGGGTTAAGTTCCTGCTCTAAAACTATAGATATCTCCCAGAGGATGTTAAGCTAATTAAAATTAGTCATTTACTCCACTATGGGATTGATAAATGTGAAATTAACAACAAATGTGGGATTGAAAATCTCAGAAAGTACCAGCGCATCTTTGCTGGGCTGGTCAGGAATTTACAGCATAAGCAGCAATACTAACTACAACCATCATTACAGCCAGAGAGTTTAGGATGAGCTAAAGGCCAAACTCTAAAACATGACAAGTTCAAAAGAGTGCAAAGAAAGAAGCATTCTTTAAATTAACAGAAGGTTATTCACATCATGTCAAGGAAACATCTTTTTCTAGAGTGTTCTAATCTAATTGCTGTTAAACTAAGTTTTTAGTAAAGTCAAAACTCATCCTTTTTATGGGCCTAGGCACACTATAGAAACTGTATTTACCAAATAAACAAACAAATGTATTTTAGACCTGTAACTAACTTAACTGTGAGGAATTATTCCTGCACTCATTTCAACAGTGTAAGTTTAAGTCACCAATTATCCAGTACCCATGATCTCAGCCAGCATTTCTTTTCCTCCTTTCATTCTCAGAGAAGCTGACACTATAATTAGCACTTTGCTTCAGAAATCAGGGTGACTTGGCTCCTTCTTCAGCAAAACCTGGAACCAACTCAGTGACCACAGGAAAACATACTGATAGACCCCACCATATAAAGCAGCAGCATCGAAGGCCAATTGTCCAACACCATTGCATGCCATCCCGTCTGGCCTCCGTGTGTAGATTCCACCTTGCAGTGGGACAAGAGAGGTAGGGACAGATCAGGGAGTGTGGGAGGGGGACAGAGAGGGTAGGCTGGCAAGAGACAGGGCAGGGACAGGCAGGGAATGGGGGTTGGGAGGTGACACACTTTCAGAGGGGAGGCAGATGTTCCAATGGCCAGCAAATAGTTGATAATTGTGACTTCTATGATGTAACACTCTCACAGATAAAGATCCCTGTGGCCATTGTTTCTTCCAAGAACAATGGCTTCCAGTTAACACATGGCCAGGCCTGTGAGAGGAGGCAGTGCACTGACCTGTATATCACACACACTCATGGAATTAAAGGATTATCAGGATACCGGATGTCCAAACACTGCCAAAATGTGAACACACAGAAATAATAGAAATGCAAGGGACAGCAGCAACAGAAGTTGAAAGGATGACAGCAACGTTGCTCCACACAATCTCATGTGTCAATAAGCTAGACCACAAAAGCCTGCCAACCTTGGGCAGGCCACAAAGTCCACTGCTTTATGTTTGAAAAGGACCTGGGAGTCATAGTACAGCCTACAGAACCATCACCGTTCTTCCCTTCTCTAATTCTGTCAAGATACCAAAGATCGAGGGTCAAGATTAAGGAAAGATTGAAACAATACATTTATAAATTTAGTGTCCTTTTTAATGAAAAATAAATGACTATGCATATATACTATACTCTGTTACAACTTGGGCATTATGGGGAGAAAAAAAAGGATAAGAGAAATAAATTAACTATGGCTTATTAATAGGCAAACTCATCAGACTAATGGAGCTAAGCACACAGCTATAAAACACCAGTCCTTAGGTAGACAGCTGAATTACGAGTACCTCCTAATGACACTAATACGTTTATTGGTCCCAGGAAAACAGAAAAAGGGACTGGGATGCTGGTCTCCCTGCTAACTCCACTCAGTCCTTACCCAGTCTCCATGCCTGGCAGCCGACTGCTGGTGAAAAGCCAGCAAAAGGAAAATGGGCTCTGGGCAAGGGAGGGCCTTACAGACACCAGAGAGTACAGCATCAGCTCGGCCCAGAAGGCTGCTTCCAGAACTGCCAGAGGCTCACAAGTGCACACAAGCTTTGTACATATTCTGTATAAATATTCTGCTGATAGCTAAAAGATAGCCAGAACCTTCAACAGAACACCACAGTGAAACACTAACATCACAAGCAAATTCTTGAATGGTATTTCCAAACAGCTTAAGTTTAATGGACACTCCAAACTTAAAAAAAGAAGCTAATGGGCACTTACGTACAGCCACTGAATTTGAGGGCTCCTAAAGGGGTCTTAGAGATCTTTCAACTCAACACTCTTTTCAAGTAATCCGGAGCTGTTTGGTAACTCAACTAAAGTTAAAAACAAGTTAGTGCAGAAGCAGGACCCAACCTTCCCCACAGTGTTTTCAATGCTTTTTCCACTCAGGGAAAGTGACCTTGAACACTGGTTGGATGACAAAGGCACATTTTATTGGTCACCAGGATAGCAAGAAACAGACAGGTAGCATGCAGTAGCACTTTCCCTAACAGCGAAGCATAACTGAAATTTTGAGGAGAGCAAAAGCCTTAAATGTATGTAAGTTTTGAAAATTAACAGTAAATTGTGGAGGCCCTTGCTTTAATCTAGGTTTTAGCCAGCAATCTGTTGCTTCAACCCCAGTGAAAACTACGCATTACACAGCCTAATTTAAAATGTAAGGCCAAACAGATCTGGAAAAGTACAGCTTTATCCTTGTACTTAATTTATACTATAGTGTACTATAATTAAGCCTGAAATAAAAGCTATATTCTGAGTAAAGACAAAAAGCTCTTGTTAATGACATTCCATTCCAAATGTAGAATATAACAAAAGGCTTCTTTATTTGGAGCCAACTGTCATTATACTTTGTAGCTTGTATGGAGCTATTGGACTAATATTTGTACTGGGATTAGTGTTGGGATAACTAATCCGTTAACTCCTCCACCTCAGTTTTCTATTATACTCAAATAAATGGCCAAAAGGGGGAAAAAAAGAAAGAGAGAATTGGCAAGCAGAATGACAACTATATTTATGAGATTAAACTCTCAAACCCTTCACAGTTTGCCGGGCAACTAATAACCATTTGCCAAGCTGTTCATTTAATAATGAGTCAGTTAAGCCAAAAGCAAATGTTCCTTCAACCAACCGATGCCACTACAGTCATATCCACACTGATGGGCTCCAATTATTTATGTAACGTACTTCATTTCAAATAAGAGATACAAGTTACCATGTAAGAAAAACAAACGCCTGCCATTAGCCAAATGCAAGCTACAGTGCGTTCAAAAAATGATCTGATTCTGTAATTTATGAAAGCTAAAAGGACCAAGAAATGACTTGGGGGGTGGGGGGCAATTCCTATCTGTGTCACACATTCTAGATGGAGGGCTAGAAGCTCATCCTCCAACTCTGTAGTCAGAAATCACATAACTTCAGGTCATCCTACTGAGTATGCTCTGTTGACTTATAAAATGGAGCATCAACCCTTAAGACCACTGGGATAGTGCAGACTAAGCAAAATACCATTTGTCAAAGCAAAATAAAATGCACATCATATGACAAAATAATAAGGTACAGTATTGCTAAGAAGGGGAGCAGGAAGCAGTGTGAGTTGCTTCCCAAGAAATACAAGCGTCAAGAGAGATGGTAACACCAACCCACCAACACTTCACTCTTCTGCCCATCTCCACGCACCCATGGGTGCAGAAGGGTAAGCAGGAGACATCCCTTCACCTGTACTTACTAACAGCTCGTCCATACTGGTCTGGCATTTTTCCAGGTTGATCCGCTTGATTGCTACACGTTCTTGCCTGGGTTTGCATAGGGCGGCCTGAACCACAGCTGTAGCTCCACTGCCTGAAACGAAATAAAAACCACATCAGCTGTCAAGCAGCACAGTGTCTGCTTACTATTTCTGACTCTCTTCCATAAATAAATATCTAATTTTTAAGACTTCTACTCAAGGTATTCAAAATGTTACCATTTGACATCTTTTTAAAGAGTTTAAGCTCTAAAGTAATTATCTGGAGGGGAAAAAGGGGGGGTGGAATCTGGATTTTTCTAGACAAGGTATGTGTGAGGACACAGGGACAAGGGACACAAGCATCTACACACTCCCCTGCATGGAAGCCATTACTGGCCTCAGGTCCTGATACTTTCTAACTGCAGTGCCTTTACAATATCCCACGTTCTTCTTCCACTTCAGCCCAAACCAAACCACTCCAGCCTCATCTATTCAGGGCTTCCACCAGATGTGGGGACAACTTATCTTCTCTGAGCACTCTTGGAGCTTATTCCTTCAGCACTTGCTCTACAATAAGAAAAACAGGAATCAGCCCTTGTACTCTCATGTTGAAAGCACAACTTTCAAGGATGCCAGGCAAAATGATGCAAATGTGTAATTACAAAAGCTCTTGGCATTCATGTGAATTTCCCATTTCTAAGGTTTCGTGATCATTAGCTAATGCACTCAAATTCCTAAGAGGCAGAGTCATGTCATTATCCATATTTTATAAGAGCCCACGTAGACGTGTAATGATTGGTGGCAGAGCACAAAGAGCTCCTAATTGGATTTATATCCCATAGGGGCAAAAAGGCCCCCAAAGTTAAGGCATCCCCAGTCCACAAAATACCCAAAATGTCATTCTAATCATATAAATCCTCTACCACTGCAAGATAGCCAATGAGAGAAATAGTCTATGCTCGGGATTGTGCAAAGGGGGGGGCCAAAAAATGACACTGTCCCTTTCTCTCTAAAGTTTTTCTTCATGTAACACTTCTCAAATGAATCACTGGATATCATCAAAAAGGGGAAAGGAAGGGGGTGTTAAGGAAGAGAGATCAATATGAGAAAAAGGCATGATACTTATAGTTCAAAGCCAGTCATTCCCGCCCCAAGGAAGCACCCCCATGAGTGCCTATAGGGCTAGAGCTCTGTCCTTTCTTTGGCTCCGGCCCCATGATCACTTGAATCTCCAAACTCAGGTCCCCAACTCCAACGCTCCCACTCCAGGGAAACCCTGCCTACATTCATGGGGAAGAAATCCCTCCCACTGACCACCCACCGTACGGTAGGAACTTTACTCGTCTCCTTGCCAGCCTGTACATTTTTATCACTAGCCTCATTTTATATATTAGAAAACTGAGTCTCAGAAAACTTTCCCAAACACAGACAGTAGTACCTGAGCAGAGATCTGAGTCAGTCTACCAGGCTTCAACACCCATGCTTTCTTTCTACTTTCTCAAATCCAGAGCACACCCTTGCCTTCCTCACTTGTTTTGACCTTGCCAGGAAAATATTTTCTTCAACCCTAAATGATTCAACAAGAGAGAACCAGCCTGGAGGGAAGGCTGGAGCAAGCCTTGCTCTCTAGTGCTCAGGCTGGGAAGAGATTGTTTAAAAGGGCTTCCTCTCCCTAACCTCACTGCCCGCTCCATCAGCTGCCGCTCAGAGTCCCACTGGGCTGGCTTCATGGCCCTGCAGATCACAGCATGCTGGGTTCAGTCCAGAATGCTCCGGATACCAGAGCCAAACACTACAAAGAGCCCGCTGATAGCAAAGTGTATTTTCCAGTCTCCAGAAGGAGGACCTATCACTGAAGGGAGCTGCAGAGAAAGTGCTAAGTAGCCAGTTAGCACTGGGCCTCATACCCAGCAGAGAAATCAACAAACATCTTCAACCAGCTGCTGATGGGAAGCCATTTTCACTCTACCTGCTATGAATCTCCCCTTTACCCCACTCCTCCATCCTTAAGCAGCAGGTCAGGATGTTTTCAAATCAGGGAAACTGGAGAACAGCAAAGAAGAAAGGAAACTCCCCAAGAAAGAACAAAACAGGTGTCTATAATACTGGGCTGCCTCTCTGTCAGTTAAGTCCTTGACTATAATTCCCCTGACCTTCACTAACATGTGTGAGAATATGAACACAAAAAAAAGAATTCTAAACATCCAGAGAGAGCAGCGGAAAGGTCTTTTATTAGAGCTTTACAATCAGAGGGTTGTTTCTGCTTCACAGTTACAGCTGAGCACAGGACAAGTGCTCTCCTCTCCAGACAGTAAATATGATGCTTCATGACCTGAGGTCACTGTCACACCATGACCACATTTAATCCTTCAGTGATTGCTCTGGGAGATTCCACCCTGAATCCAGAGATTTTCTTCAACCACAAGAGAGATCAAGAACAAAGTTAAAGGTGGAGGATGCCTTGAAGACCAAGTCCAACCCTTCACAGGGTTGAAGATGAAGAAGCAGGGTTTAGTGAAGGATAAGGATTTTTGTTTTTATTTTTATTTTTGGTTTTTTTTTTTTGCAATAACTGAAAAACATAGGATTAGGCCCCCAGGACAAGGCATCCTTCATTCCTTATCTACCTGTATCTGCACTAAGTTATAGGTGTTTTTTTTTTTTAATTGCCAATCAGAATCCATTGGTCATGAAATCAATTTCCGGGGGGTGGAACATAGGACTTTTTAAAGGGAAGCATCAGAATGTATCTTACATATTACTGGAAAGAACTGCTTCATTATTCAGTTATACTCAAGCTAAAGTAGGACATGTTTTACTGTAAGTCATGATAAAAATTGGAAAACTGCTGTACTAGATTAAGATTCCCAGGACCAAATGCATGTTTTGAAAGGAAAGGAGAAAGTGAAACTTAGGAATGATATGAAGAAGCCAGGTATGGTGCCACACACCTGTAATCCCAGTGACTCCAGAGGCTGAGGCAAGAGGATCACAAATTCCAGGCCAGCCTCAGCAATTTAGCAAGACCCTGTCTCAAAATAAAAAATAAAAAGGGCTAATGATATAGCTCAGTGGTTAAGTGCCCCTTGGTTCCATTCTCTCCCCACACACACACACCAAAAAAGAAATAATATGAAGATGGTCTTGCTTTAAGGATTTTGATGCACTTTGTTGATTAGTTTAAGAGGAAGCTAAAAATGTATAGTTTGTAAATTCAGGGATTAGACAAAAGTTAGCAATGTGAAGTAAATTAGTAGCAATTAAAATGTTAAATAGCGCCTTGTCTTTATTTTGAAAAATATATATAACTCATTTGGTAGTATGTTTTCAATTATGTCTCACGCACTGCTTTGGGAATAAGGGGCTCTGAACACTTCAGGAGTTTCTCAGTTTATTCTTGACCCCCATTTCAAGTAAAATTAATCATTTTATAGGATTATGGCCTCTGTGTTCAAGCTAAGAGAGTATGACTTTACCTCCTTTCATGTTTTGGTTTAAAGAGAGCAATTCAGCCAGGTATGGTGGCGCACGCTTGTACTTGGGGTTGGGGGGAGACAGGAGGATCGCAGGTTCATGGCCAGCCTCAGCTACTTCGAGAGGCCCTCAGCAACTTAGTGAGATCCTGTTTCAAAATAAAAATAAAAAATAGGGCTGGGGATGTAGCTCAAAGGTAGAATGCCCCTGGGTTCAATCCCCAGCACCACATACACACACAAAAAAAAGAGAGAGAGAGAGCAATTCACTTTGGGTAAGTACTTCCAGACTAAGAATGGCCACTTAGAAGTTTTGCAGAGCAATGTTGTCAATGGCAACCAGAGCCAGGAGATTCCTCGAGTTCATCACCAGGATGCAGACCCTCCTTGGGCCGACATCTCCTCTCACTTCCCCTTTTGTGCTGCTGGTGGTAAATCACCAGACAAGTGCATAGCTACATTTCACACTTTGAGTTATCCAGAGAAATACTTCATGGAAAGGTACTTCAGTATTATATCTTTGGATTTCACTAAGTCTATAAGAAACTAACATGAAGAACTTCAGTATTTCTTTTGTAAAAATCACTACTATGGCTAATAACAATGTAAACAGTATGTTCAAAGTTCCTCCTCCTATGACATCCACACTATTAAATTCCTCTTTGTATTTACTGCTAGGGCAAAAAAAAAAAGTCTCCTTCCTGAATAATTTAATGGATAATGAGAAATACATAGCATCATATTTTCTCTTTTTTGTCCTGACAGAAAGCTCAGCCCTAAATTTTATGCTTAATAACACCAATTATTCTGAGCCAGGTTTCCTGTGACTTCTTCCTGTCCTCTCTGTTACCTAGCCCCTATTCCTTTATGCTTAATTTAGGGGTACTTCCATTACATGAACAATGATCTTGGAGCCTACCAAATTCATGCCTTCTAGAAACATCCTACCTGGCCACCTGATGTGAAAGAATGGGCTTGTGCTTAATAGCCACAAGAGAACCTCAGGCATACGAAGGCACGGAAAAGATGTTCACTTATATTAACTCATCAACAAACAGTGATTAAGCCCCGACCATGTGGCAGGCAGCTCGCTAGACAATAAAAGTTCAAAGGCGGTGACCGCTCCTGTTACAAGTGGCATAAATCCTTCTCCAGGGTCATTTCCTGTGGAGAGATTCAAAGGAATGACTGGAAAGCTTCTGTGACGGGCTGAATGTCTGTGTCCCCGTAAAACTCATACCAGTCCGAACCCCCAAAGTGACTGTAAATAGAGACAGGGCCTTTGTGGAGGTTAAAGGAGGTTAAATGAAGTCAGGGTGAAGGCTACATATCTTTATAAGAGACAACTGAGAATTTTGTTTTTCTCTCCCTCCCTGCCATGTGAGTACAAGGTGCCCATCTGCCATCCAGGAGAGTCCTCCCAGAAAAATGCATCAGTCAACACCTTGATCTGGACTTCCCAGCCTCCAAAGCTGTGGAAAAAGTTTCTGTTGTTTAAGTCATCCAGTCAGTGGTATTTTGTTATGGCAGCACAAGCAGACTAATAAGAAAGCCTTTCATTGTCTGTTCTAAGTCACTCTCACACTGACACCGATGGTAAATAATGCAATACGAATGACAAGTTCTCAGAAACTTCCTAATTAAGTCAACAGCAAGAGGCAAGATTCAACTGAAGGGCCTCTGGCAAGCCATCATCATCCTCAGGTCTTTATGTTAGTCAGACCCTTGGAAAGAAGGTTAGATAGAGATTCTACCCACCCACAGGACTGATTCCCTCTGTGACTTTGAACCTCAATTCTAAACTTCAGCGTATGGCTTAACAGCATAATGTAGTTCATGTCAATGGAAAACACCAACTCAGTGAATGTTCGGGGTTCTCTCTCTCTCTCTCTCTCCTCATTGCTCATTTGTAACATGAAGGAGGGAAACCTCGTAGTTTGTACTGTACCCAAGGGCAAGAGGGCAGAGCAGAGCAGTTCCATGTCAGTACTAGGGGTTTGGTTCTGCTTAGTACCAGGAAGATTCTGTTGGTTTTTAAGGGAGGAAAGGAAAGCTAAATTTGGAAAGCAAGACTAAATGATTTCTGAGGTCTGATGTAGCGTGATAAGTGTGAGAATCTAAAATAGAGAAGATGAACCAGAGAATTCAGGAATAGCTATGAATTAATATTCTATAGCAAAACTTCTGGTTTATAATGTACTTTAATATCTAACCTAAAAAATGATTTTAGGCCGGACATGGTGGTGCACGGCCTGTAATCCCAGAACTTGGGAGGCTGAGACAGGAGGATCACAGGTTAGAGGACAGCCTCAGCAACTTAGTAAGGCCGTCACCAACTTAGTGAGACCTTATTTGAAAATAAAATTAAATAGGGCTGGGGGTGTAGCTCGCAGGTAGAATGCCCCTGGGTTCAATTCCCAGTACCACAAAATTAAAAGAAAATAATTTTAAACCATCTTTTTCCACACAGATGCACAAATATATACTACATTATACTACTTATCTTTGAATGACTTGTTTTATTTCCCCAGCCTTGGTTTCCTCATTTGTAAGGTGGTAATAACAGTACCTCTCTCACAGGGTGGTTGTGAATCAAATGACTTGATACACAGGAAGTCCTTGGAACTGTGCCTAGTATATAGTAACACTAATTAAATCTTAGCTAATATTCATTCTTAGGGAAATCTCTCCAGGTCAACTGGTATCCTGTCAATATGTGATTTTAATATTTCATAGTATTTCATGATGTTGATGCATCATAATTTATTTAGCCCTTATTCTATTGATGGGTATTCTCTTTATTTCCAGTTAGCCCCCCACCCCACCCAATGCAAGCAATTTAGCAATAAATATCTAGTATATTGAAAATATATATATTGGGCTGGGTACGGTGGTTCATGCCTATAATCCCAGCTACTCGGGAGACTGAGGCAGGAGAATCAAAATCTAAGGCTAGTCTGAGAAAATTAGCAAGACCCTGATTCAAAATTAAAAAAAAAAATTAGAAGGTCTGATGATGTAGCTCAATGGTAGTTCACTTGCCTAGCATGCACAAGGCCATTGGTTTGATCCTCAGTACACAGACACATACACACACACACGCGCACGTGCACACACACACACATATATATGTGCATATAAGTATTTATATACATGCATATAAATATTAGTCCATAAGAACTTTTCTTCCCATAATGGCAAGATGCTTTTTAGAACATTATTACATTAACCTCTGACATTCATGGTGGCCACTGGAAGGAAGTTCAATCATCACATCCTACTAAAATGAGGAGCACCAAGCCAAAATTTTAATAAGTTGACCATCTCTTGGAACATGAAAGGCCTCCTTAATTATGCTCACCTGCCCTTTGCCAATGACTATACTCCAGAGCAGTATCAGGCTTTCTTTTAAGAGGTGCTGGGCCGGGCGTGGTGGTGCACGCTTGTAATCCCAGTATTTTGGGAGGCGGAGACCGGAGGATCCGGGTTCACGGCCAGCCTCAGCTCTCTCTCTCTCTCTCTCTCTCTCTCTCTCTCTCTCTTTCTACTTAGTGAAGCCCTCCACAACTTCGTGAGACCCGGTTTCAAAATAAAGTATGAAAAATAGGGCCGGGGGTATAGTGCGGAGGTAGAACGCCCCTGGGTTCAATCCCCGGTACCACAAAAAAAAAAAAAAGAGGTGCTGGTTGGTGGTGTGTAGCAAACAAAACAAATGGCTTTAGTTCAAAAATGATGTGTGCTCTATTTATATCATGTGTCCAACAGCAAAACCCAAAACATCAGCCAGTCACATGAGGGCCAGAAAATGTTTGTCAGACCCCCTGAAATGCTAAAGTTGGTAATTAATTTTTTGTGTGCGGTGTTGGGAATGGAGCCCAGAGCCTCATGCATGCTAGGCAGGTGCTCTACCACTACGCTACACCTCCAGCCCCTGCAGATTAATATTTAAAAATAAAAAAGCATTGTGAGTCAAATAAAAGCTCACTGAAGGCCACATTTTCCCTAAGTATGTGACTGCTATTTAGTTTCAGGGGTGTGCCCTTCCTTATCTGATGATCTAAATTCTAAATTGTTTATAAGATTGCACATGTAAAGTTGCCATTTTTCTAGATCAAAAGAATGGTCACATTTTGGATTGTGAAATTGGCTTGGTGTTATACCACTTACCTAGCATGCACAAGGCCCTTGGTTCCATCCCCAGCACCACACACACACACACACACACACACACACACACACACACACACACTTAGTATAGTTCAATATGTTATGGGCATACTCTCAAGGCATCAACCCAAACTGGTTTACTACATGTCTCCGTCCACCTCGTCTTCTATTTCACACAGACGGAAAGCCTTATCAGAGCTACACTTGTGTCATCTGGTTCATTCCATGTGAGAGGGACAAAATGTACAGTAAAATCTCAAGTCAAACACAAAAGACAGCGTGAGACAGGTGTTACACGGGATTTGCTATACACATTAACTTGCAAAACAGGTACTACCAATGACCTGCCTGGATAAACGGTGCAAAACCAGGGGCTACACCAAGCCCAGTGCAGCAAGACCACAATTCTCAAGACAGCTACAAAATGGTGACCCTCCCCAGGGACCTGTCAGGTGTCACAGTCCAGCTGGCTGAGTTATAGCCTTCTGTCTGCCTTTGTCAAAAGAATGAGTTAGCTCTTCCTTCTAGGGTTACTGGAGCTGATTTAGAGATTACTTGAAAAAAGGCAAATACCAGGCTGAGGTGGAGAAATGGCCACTCAGCAAAATGTCCTTATGTTTCACCTCTGACCTGGACAAACTACCTTACCTGGGAGAGTGGCTTGTTAAAACATTTAGAGGTCACAGACCTCACCAAGAAAAGCAGCCCTTGTATGTAACTCATCAAGAAACATCTGATAATACCACAGAAAAACAAAAAGTAGCCTGGGGTTCTGATTTTAAGAGAGATAGAGGGAAACCGGGATGTGGAATCAAACTGGAATGAATGTAAAAAACTCACCTTGGACCTCAAGTTACATCTAATCCAACAACTAAAGAAAAAAAGCCGATACTTTCTAAACTTACTAAACATACAGGAGGTACATGAATTGGGATCATCTGACATAAAGAAAAACAATAATAATTTAATAATTTTAAACTAAAATTATTATTAGAAGGTACAGGTAAATTCTGGGCACCAGATTAAAAAGGAGTGGCAAGTGCATGCTAAGGAGCTATTAAACAGCAGCCTCTAATTTCCATGTACCTCAATGTGATTAATACTGAGATTTACTCTAGACATTTTTGTTTTCTTAATGACACACAGTAAATTAAAAATCACTCTGAATATGACTACTTGCCAATTAAAAATACATTGAACCCTCATTGGTAGATCACTTGCCTAGCAGGTACAAAGCCTTGGGTTCAATCCCTAGCACCAATATATATATATATATTACACAATCTCAAAAGCACTTACTTACAGGTCCAGCCCCTCAAGGCTGAAACTGTGTCCTAGTGTTGAGACTGACCCAACATAACTACTTGGAGTAAAACACCTAAGCTCTCTCTCCATCAGTGAATATTCTTCTACTTTTAAGAAACTACCACCTTGTTTTGATACAGGACACAGGGGCAGCCTACCCCAGGGGCTGGTTGGCCATAAATCATTTGAGATGCCTCTCGAAAAGCTCCAAGCAGAGTCCTCAGGGCTCCCAGGGACTGTCCACAGCCTCCGCAGCACTTACATGCTCATGGAAAGGTCTCCACCAGCCTTCTTTTTCCTAGATCTGCCCTTCCACCCAGGCTCCTGCCTGGAACACAGGAGTTCCTCGTAAGTGTTCCCTCAGCAAACGAGGCACTCAGGAAGCCACACTGGGGAGGCCACCTGCAGCCAGGAGGGCGAGGCCATGTTCCAAGCTGGGCTGGTGGACTGTGTGGCCCACGTGTGAGTAGGATGGGCATGCTTACTCCACGTGGCGTCTGTGCACTGCTCCTCATCCTGTGTGAGGATCTAAGTAGGTAGCTAGGGCAGTTAAGCTCAAGGAAAGAGCCGGGGAAGCCATCTGCCTTGAGGCTGCTCTGATCTGCCTCAGTTCTGATCTCACCCGCTTCAGTTCTGGAACCAAGTATCACAGGAGAGAGCATTCTAAAGAGCAGCTTTAGACGGGTGCGGTGGCACACACCTGTAATCCCAGTATTTGGGAGGCTGAGATAGGAGGATTGCAGGTTCAAGAACTGCCTCAGCAACATAGGGAGACTCTCAGCAACCTAGCAAGATCCTGTTTCAAAAACAAAAAATAAAATAGGGCTGGGGGTGTAGCTTGGAGGTAGAATGCCCCTGGGTTCAAACCCCAGTACCACAAAATAAATAAATAAACAAACAAATAAATAAATAGCAACGTTCCACCAGAATAAACTGGGAACCTCACATCTTAAACATAGTACCCTCTGGCCTCTGCTCAGCTGCACAAAATATGGCAGGCTACTATACACTAGGGCCTTCGGTGATGCTACTTGAGTGTAAAGAGGTGATATAAAACACCCAACATGGTGAAGAGGTGACAGGCAGGAGGCCCTCTAGATCCATCTCAGGAAACACTGTTTCAGGACCTGGACTGCAGGATGGACATCTTCTGACAAAGAAAATCTGATCTTTATAGTGAGCCAAAGGTCACTTTGAAGTCCTTACCCCCTGCACATGCAAAGTCCCATGATCTGGCAGGACTGAAAAACTTCCTGTTCTGCACTGCCTCCCAAAAAATCCCACTCGCTTTACTGATTAAATCAGCCAAATAGAAGCCAACATTCCACAGAGGAATGCCCATTACTATTCACACAGATAAACAGAAACACCCACTGACAAAGACCAACAGGCACAAGTGTCCTGGTTCAAATATGTGTGGCGTGGTGAGTGGTGACCTCTATTCCCTATTGCTCCAACCTTAAGCCACCTGGAAATGGGATGGGCTCTAAATGCAAAAGAAGGAGCTAGTATCTCCCTGGAGGTTGGTCTCATTCCATCCTGTCTCAGCCACACACCTGTTGGTTGGCTTTGCATTCAAAAGGAAAGGGCATCCCTCTGGCTGGACACAACCCAGGGAGGGAGTGCTGTCCCTGACAATGATGCCCAATTAGGGGGCAAAGCTGCTTTCTAATTGCATCTGAGCTCCTGAGCTCCTTGGCTAAACAGACTGGGTTTTCAGCAGGGAGGGAGGCAGTGTATTACCAAGGTGGCTTTCAGTCAAAGGGTATTAGCATATCCATAGCCCCTATCCCATTTCAAAAATAATAATAATTTGTGTCTAAGTCCCACATGCCCTGGATTTGGGCTGATTTTCTCAAAGCCTCTGAAACAGGGTAACTACAACTGCAACACCTAAGATGTCTATTTAAAAAGCAGATTTTGTTAGCTCAGCTCCAACCCATTGAATGAAAATTGTTTTAAAAAGCATCTCCAGTGGTTCTCCCACACTCTTAAAGTTTGAGAATCACAGCTCCTAGGTGTTGGCTTTTCCCCCAACTCATCCACCAGGATTTCAGGGCTTCAGGAAAACTTACCAGTCAGGGCCCCAGTTAAGACACTAGAAACAACAGCAGGTATAGTGACAGACACTGTTTAACATCAAAGTTTGACTCAAGGGGCACTAGAGGACTGAAGAGAGTGAGTGACACAGAGTCGCTGCAGGATGAAGCCACCGGAGGGCTGTTGGGTCAGAGAGAGGAGGTGGGCTTATCAGAATCTGAATCTAGAGGAGGAAACCCAAAGCACTGGGGCCCAGAGCTGAGGAGAAGGTGCTGGCACTTCAGGAGTTCTGAGGAGAGGTCCCCTCTGAGGGGCCACGTGGGACTCTCGATTCTGAGGACCAGCTAGTGAGGTGTCGCTGAGGGGTTCCAGGATGCAGAAAGAAGCTGGAGATGGAAGCCAAGAGCTCCTGGCAGAGGGAAAGCCCCTTTCTGAAGCAAAGCTGACTAAGACAATCAGCAAATTGGCCAAAGCGTGTCCCCCTTGCCTTCCAGAACCCCCCAAGTCCCCTCAGCAAAGCTCAACAGGGACACAGCAGGCAAAGGAGGACCCTGGTGTGCAACTACCAGACCAACACACAGCAGATTCTAGAAAGGTCTATGCGGAGTTTAGAGGCAAGTTCTTAATAAGGAACATGATGTCCATCAGCTCCACCAAGAGACAGGGCCTCTCCAAGCTTCACTAACAATGCCCAGGCTTTATTTAAATCCCCATTCTGCTCAGTTTTCAAACCCAATTCCTAAAATGAACCTTTTTATTAATGTCTAACTCTCCCCCACAAAATGTTCATTCTGTATTTCCAAATCCAACCTGCCCCTCTCTACTTCCTGTTAGTCAGGTAGTAGATAGGATTGAGGGTCCGGGGTCAGACAGTCCGAGCTACTTGGCCTTGGGCAAGTTGTTGGTGTGCTTGTGCCTCAGATTCCTCAATTATAAAAAGCAAATGAAGCCAAGCACAGCGGTGTACTCCTGTAATCCCAGCAACTTGGGAGGCTGAGGCAGGAGGATCACAAGTTCGAGGCCAGTCTGGGCAACTTAGCAAAACCCTGTCTCAAAATAAAACAAAAGAGGCCAGGGCCATAGCTCAGAGGGAGAGTGACACCCTAGCTCCATTCCTAATATGGCAAGAAAAAAAAAAGCAAATGACAATAGTATCTATCTCCCAGGAAGGCCATCAATTTTAAATGCAATAATACATGCAAATATAATAATATAAATGTATGTGCCTGGGGCAGACGTGTTTACCGATGTCTAGATTGTTAGTCTAGGTAATACGGATAGACATTAGAACTAGGTCTACTGCAACCTCTTGAGAAAATGCCTGCCCGCCCTCTCTATAATCACCTCTGCTCTCGCTGAGGCCCAATTCCTATGAGCTTCCTATTAACTTCCCCTCTTTAGATCCTACCCCTAGTAGCCAGCACTGACAGCTTTTGAACCATAATGGCTGGTGTGCAGAAAATTATGCAGAGAAATGATTCATTGTTCATGATACAATTAGCCATGCTTCTCAGATAATTAGATATCCCTGGCTACCACATCCATGAAGAAGGAACTAAACAATTTCTCCGAGCTCAAGGACAGAGGGGGAAAAAATCCATTCACTTTAATGCCACCCACCCCACCCTACCTCTCCATCGGATTTGATTGTCCTCAAAATCTAACTCCTGCTTCTCTCGTCTCCCCTGGCAACTGACTTTCTCCCCCAAGTTACAACAACAGAACAGGAAGTTAAGGTCAACTTCTGCGCTATAAAAAGTCTCCCTTCCCCCCTCTCCACACACTCACCCAGAAGCAGGGACATGCTGATGGAGGCTAAGATGACAAAAGAACATAGGAGCTACAGGGAAGAGACGCTAATTACAGGAATGCAAGTGCCTGGTGTCCTGGGCAGCAATGTCTCCACAACCCCAGCAGGCCTGAGAGCCCTGCTGAGTGGGAAGGAAGAGGCCAAAGTGCCTCAAGGAAGGGCCTAAACCACCAGATAAGTCAGTCTATGCAGTCACCAGCCCTGCCGCAGGGGTTCCTCCTAAGGGAAGCCACCTGCAGATCCCACCATGCCATCAGTGGGAGCCTGTCCTTCCTGCAGTCCTGGAGCAGGCTCCAAACTTTGAATATGTAGGAATTGAAAAATGTGGAGATGGCATGAGGGGCCACCTGGGTATCCTCTGAAAATATAGGTGCTGATTTAGGAGGTCGGGGAATGGGGAGTCCTGAGTTCATTTCTATATAGGTGATAGGATGCTGCTGGTCCACAGACCACAGGTTGGGTTGCTTAGAGCATAGGGGGTAAAGCTCCCCCAAATCATCGCCAACAGTTCCAGGCATCTACTGCCTAACAGGAGTCTAGAGAGCCTGGACACTTGCCAAGCGACCTCCAGGGAGGGAGGCTGAACATAGCCAAAGCAGATGCCAGGGCAGGTGGCCACCTGGGACACGTCTCCCCTGCCTGCAAGAGTCTGCAAGGAGCAAACCCTTCAAGAAACCACACGGAGGGATTCTGTGTACGTTCAGCTCTTTAAAAACAAAGATTCAACACTCCCTCCAGCTTGTAACATGTAAGTTGATTACCTGATTTTTCAGGTGCATTTTCAGAAATTCACTACAAATAAATATGAGGACAATTCTACTTCCTGACTTGGTAAACAGGGTGTAGTTACACCACAAAATTATTTCCAGCAACTGTGGCTGAAATTAAGTTGGGCTTCAGTTATCTGGAAAGCTATTTTATTAATCCAGAAAACATCCTACCTCAATCAGTACAGGTAACTAAGGGTGCACAATAAAGTTGAAAGCCAATTGTGGCATTCGCTCTTATTCAACATATATGGAACCCCAGTCACACTCACATTAAAAAATTTTTCCTAACAGCAATACTAAGTCTAAATCCAATGTATACCAATTACCTGGTATGATAGTATAAGAAAAAGAATCATGACAAATATTTGTTTTTTAAATTAAAACTAACTTCTTAGAGTATAAGACCTGGATACCCAGATCTATGGCATATCTCCAACTAGAAGCAGGCCTGTGATCTACCACGATGGCATGAGTTTCAGTATGGCTTATAGTCATTCACTTACCACTTTTTTTTTTAACAGCTAGGCTGATTAGATTTACCTGTACTTGTTAAACTGACCTTTTGACAGATAAGCTTCTTTATTTCCTTTCTGTTTCATTTACTCCACTTAAATAATAGGAAGTAATAGTTTCATGTCCTTGCTGTTAAGTTTTTGCTTAACTAATATTTCTGCCATGCCCCTTCTTTTTTTTTTTTTTGAGGTACTGGGGATTGAACCCAGGGATGCTCTACCACTGACTACACCACCAGACCTATGTATTTATTTATTTGTTTGTTTGTTTATTTACTTATTTTGTGGTATTGGGAATTGAATCCAGGGGCATTCTACCTCTGAGTTACATCCCCAGCCCTTTTTATTTTTTGTTTTGAAACAAGGTCTCACTGGGTTGCTGAGAGTCTTACAACATTGTTGAGGCTATCCTCAAACCTGCCATCCTCCTGTCTCCGCCTCCCAAGTACTGGGATTACAAGCATGTGCCACCATGCCCAACCCTTTTTATTTTTTATTTTGAAACAAGGTCTCACGAAGTTACCCAGGCTGGCCTCAAACTTGCAATTCTCTGGCCTCAGCCCCCCAGATAGGATTACAGGTGTGTGTCACTGTGCCCAGCTCAACATTAAATCCTAAGCTCTTAGAATACAGCTAGCGACTCCCTTGACTTGCCTTGTTTGCTACCAAGATAACCCACCTGCACATAATTTAACTAAAACCCTGTTGGTCATGCTCTCAGGTTTGGATTCTGGGCTGTGGCCTGCTAATATGGCATGTGGACCAAAATCCTGGAAAAGCCCCAAGATTCAGGCTCAGCCTCCTAATGTGTCCGCTGCACTTTCTTACATGCCAAAGATAAAATGTCAATCCATTCAGTCCCAAGGACAACAAAATGGATGGGAGTTATAACAAGTTCTCCACCATTAAGGGGTATGGGATGTGGAGAAGCGACTAAAGACATGTGATCTACTGACTATGGATGATTATATAATGCCTCGCCATACAAAGGATAACCGCATCTTAGAGTTGGAAAGAACTTCAATTTCCATCTCATACAATAATGACAGAGCATATGTACGCTTTCATCTACTCAACAGAGCTTCTGGTATGTGCCAGGCACTATTTAAGATGTGGAAGGGAAGCGCAGAATAAAAAGTGCCTGCTCTCCTACAGCTGACTGTAAGGTGAGAGGGGATGTAGATTTCAAAATAAAAAATCACGAATGAGATAATTTCAGGTTGATTGCGATAAGCATTATGACAAGCATAAAACTGGTGGGCTATGAGGGTCAGGCGAGCCACGCTGGGGTGGTGGCATGTAAGGCGATGAGGAGCCACTCTGCCAACATCTGTGAGAGCATTCCAAGAAGAGAGAGCAGCATGTGTAAAGGGCCTGTGGCAGGAATGCATTTGGAAAAGTTTGAGGGCCAGAGACAAGGGGGGTGAGGCTGAAGCTTGTTGACAAAGAGGGTAGGTGGAAAAAGATAGTTGGATGGGTAGGCAGGAGAATGAACACACACAGAGAAAGTCATGTAGACAAAGATGAGTGCCTTGGCGGGCTGTGAAAGGGAGAATCACAAGATCTAGCTTACACTGTACACAGGTCACTGGCTGCTATGTGAAAGTGAGGATACATGTGGGACAAGATGCAGCACAAAGCTACAGATGTGCAGGCAAGGATGGCCACAGGCAAGAAGGAGAACGGTGGCTGGAATCAGGGACATATCTGGATGCAGAGGTACAGTACAGCCACTGACTGGAACATAACTGCAGGAGGAAGACCTTTGGGTACTGAATCTAAGTATGTAATCACCTCTACCACAACTGTCACTGTGTTTTATAATAGGCATCCTTGATTCTCTCTTCATCCTTCCCCAAACTCTGCCAGTGCTGCCCATCCACCAGAATATGGTCCGCCTGCTCCAGACGACAGTCAGAAAGGACAGGCTGCCCCACATTGGTCAAGCAGCCTTCAGCAGGAGAGAGAACCAGGAAGCCTGAGGAAGCCCGAGCAAGTGGCAGGGAAAAGCAAGGCGCAGAGGTCCCCCAACCTGCGGGCTGAGAGGAGGCAAACAGAGAGGGGAGGACTCCCACACAGTCAGGAGATGTTTCAGGGGGAAGAATCGTTCCATCAGCTCCTACAGATGGATGTTCATGTACCCTGCCCTCCTGCAAAGAAATGTTTAGAAAACCTAAAGAAATACAAATATTTAGTCTTTACGGGTATTTTTCCATCCAACTCTTTCTTTTTTCCATAGAACTGAGGATTGAACTCAGAGGCATTTTTTACCTCTGAGCTACACCCCCAGCCCTTTTTACTTTTTTATTTTGAAACAGGGTCTTGCTAAGTTGCTAAGGGTCTTGCTAAATTGCTGAGGCTGGCCTGGAACCTGTGATCCTCCTGTCTCAGCCTCCCAAGTACTGGGATTACAGGCCTAAGCCACCACGCCCACCTCTAGCTCTTCTTTTCAATTCATTCATTCATTCATTCATTCATTCATTCACTATTTTATGGTACTGAGGGTTGAACCCAGGAGCATTCTACCTCCAAGCTATACCCCAGCCCTTTTTATTTTTATTTTTTGCTTTGAAATAGGGTCTTGATAGGTTGCTGAGTCTCACTAAATTACTGAGGCTGGCCTCAAACCTGTGATCCTTCTGTCGCAGCCTCCAAGTACTAGGATTATAGCATGTGCCACGATGCCTGGCTCCCACTCTTTTTCTTTTAGGGCTTAAAAGAAATAATTAGTGAATGAAAGCTCTTTCCCTTTCTTCCTTAAAATTAAGCCATACTAAACAACAATGACAGGGTGTATAAAAAAAATCCCATTCAAACCCAACCACACCTGCATATGACTTTCCTATCCTTATTCACACATACACTCACATAATCTCACATATCAGTCACAACAATTATGACTGTATTCTGCTGCGTTTCTTTGAGAACTAGATCATACTTTTCGTGCTTCTAAACTACGTTTATGATCATTTTAACCGAGGCACAACATCCCAACATGTTACTGAACTGTAAACAACTGCCTTCAGTCCTTCAATCCTCCCTTATCTCAGTACTGTTTCACAGGGATAACCCACCTTTGAGGCAGAAAAAGCTGAAACAATGCCAGGTGCACAATCTTCGAGGCTCTTATACAGTTGCTATATTTAGCACTTCACTAAATTGCTTATAGAACCACTTATCTGTCAACCATTTGCCAAACCAAGTGAGTGAAAAGAGTATTTCATTTAAAGATCCTTTACGTAGGATACTACAAAAACTCGCAGAAAATCAGCCAAACCTGAGAGAGAAGGGAGAGAGAGAGAGACAGACAGACAGACAACAGACAGACTGACTGTGAAGGTTGAACCCTGGGTCATTCTACCTCTGAGCTACATCCCCAGCCCTACTTTACTTTTTATTTGGAAACAATGTCTCACTAAGTTTCTGAGGGCCTCCTTAAATTGCTGAGGTTGGCCTCAAACCTGTGATCCTCCTGTCTCGGCCTCTCAAGTAGGAGGATTGCTAGTGTGTGCCACCATGCCTGGCTGTCCTTTTTTAAAATGGGAGATTTGAACCTGAAGTTGGAGGGTGCAGCACATTCTCCAGCTCACTCTGGAGAGTTCTCCGTTAACTCTGCCAAAGCCTTAGCATTCACTAGGTGGCTAAGCACTTTCAGCAAGAGTCCATATGGCATGCCGCGAGACAACTCTGAATGTCTTTAAGGACAGATTTACCTTGAAATAGTTCACTCTACTTAAACATGTGTGCGTAAACTTCAAGCTGTATATAGAACACGTAGATAAATGTTATAGACAGGGAAATTACTCCACTATATTTTAAAGGCGTCTTTCTTTAAGGTCCCACATCTAAAACAGTATCACATGCTCTTGCAATGGCCAGATCTCCCCTGTCCTCCAGCTTCTTCCCCAGGCGCTGTATACTACAGGGAAGCAGTGCGGAAAGTAGCAGGGGCAGGGAGAGCTTCGGAGGCTTTAACTGCAGGAAACCCTAAAGGGAAAATCCTGTACCCCTTAATGCCCTGATTCTTCAGGGGTTCCCCCATTCAGGGGACATGGGGTTCACACCACTGGAGTCCTCTCAGCTTAAACAGAGGCCAGGAGCAGCAGCCCTGTGAAGACTCTCCAGTCTTGGAGGCCAGCAAGTGCCCATCCCATGCTTTTCTTGGCTAACCTTCACCTGCGAATTCAGCCTCTTCTAAAGAATGACTGATGGCGGAACAGAGGTATTATCTACAGACCACCTCCCAGGATACTATCATGGGAGAACCCCGGCTCTATTCTGGAAACTGAGGAAGGGTTCAGCTTTGCACAATTGTATCATGTTTCAAAGCCGCTGGTAGACAGGTGCCACCTTAAGGAATCCCATGACGGTGCCCTTAGGGAAAGGAAATGGCAGCCTGTTTTAACATTTATGTCAATGCAGATTTTCACATCTTTTGACAGGGCACACAGCGAACAAAGAACCTGAAAGGACGTCCAAATTCTTCAGACAACTGGTATTCTGCCATACCAAATATTATTTGAAATTATTAAGCTGTCAGCAGGGCCCTGGGAACGTTCGGGCTCTAGGAGTATCTGGACATCGTATTGGATTTCATGATAGCACCTGACCTACCCCACGGTCCCTCACTTTCTCCAGCAAGAACCACAGTGGCCACACAGGGCCAACAACAACAACAACAAAATGTCCCTTTTGCACTCACCTTCATTTCTCTCTTAATCTTTAAAAAAAGTCCACTAAAATGTTACTTTAATCTGTATATCAAGAAATGGAGATGTGGCTCGGTGGTAGGGCACTTGCCTAAAGTGCAGGAGGCCCTGGGTTCGTGCCCCAGCATAAATAAGTAAGTAAACCTAAAACTATACATCAAAATATTTAAGAAGTGGGAAAGACTATGAGTGATTAGACAAAAAAAATGGGAATATTAAATATCATGCCATTAGCCCTAGAGACCAGCACACTTTAAATTTACAAAACACATACATACTAAGCTACCATCT
This sequence comes from Glis glis, assembly GCA_004027185.1. Classification (NCBI taxonomy): domain Eukaryota; kingdom Metazoa; phylum Chordata; class Mammalia; order Rodentia; family Gliridae; genus Glis; species Glis glis. The sequence continues at coordinate 27,441 of PVJS01014206.1, forward strand.
AATCTCACTCTCAACTCTAAAATAAATATATTTGAAGGCTGCCACTAGTTAAAATTGGAATAAAAAAATCTTTTCAGTAAGCAAGTTCTTTCTCATTTTCAGTAAGCAAATTCTTTCTCATTTTTCCCTATCATTTGACCATTAAATATTTACCTTTTTATACCCATTTATAAATAATTATATTGCCTTTACTTGGCTTTATTATGAAACTCACAGAAATGTGAATCTGCCATGAGCTCGGGGACCCAATATTATCAAACAGAACAATCTCTTATTTACTCAGATAAACTAAGACTTATTTGACAGACAACTTCAATGCAAGGAATGAAAATACCAACCCAGAACATGACTCTGGTTTCTAAGAGTCACATTCACTGCTTAGAACTCATTAAGTTCAACAGACAGAACTTTAATATTTTTTCTTTCTGAGATGGGGTTGCCCATCTTGCTAAGTTGCCCAGGCTGGTCTCAAATTCCTAGGCTCAGGAGATCCTCCTGCCTCAGGCTCCCCAGGAGCTGGGTCTGTAGGTGTGTGCCACTGCAAACTGATGGGACTTTTAAGGGAATTCTTGGGGGAAGGGAAAATTGCCAATAAGAAGTTAAAACTTTAAGAAAGGATTCAGAGAGCTTTCATTTTCCAACTATATTTCACAGTTGACTTTAAATTTCTATCTCATGCTTTCGTTTATTAAATAAATGATGGAAATTCCTACAGAGATTTTCTCTTTAAATATTTTGGATTCACAGCCCATGTTGCAGAGGCCAAACCTTAGCTGGCAGTGAGACGCTATGTCTGACAGAAAGGTGTGGGTGGAACACATCCCACAGAAAGAGCCCTCTGAGAACACTCGCAGACCCAGAATGCCAGCACAGAGAGGCACTGATGTATATTTATGGGCAGGCCCGGGCCGTTTATTTTGTCCGTATGTCAGGAAATTACAAACATTCATTTCAGAAGTTAGCATCATGGGTCCACTCAGTGAACCAGCCTCACAGCCCTCAAACCACAGCTGTAAAAAGAAACTACTGCAAATACTATTGCAGTCAGTATTTTAGATCACCAGACATAATTCTGTTAAAGAAGGGATAAACTAGATGCACATAATTTACAACTGGATGGAATATAGTCACTTTTACCGCATTCCTAAAGGAATGCAGTTTGGAGCTGGGAGAAATCCTGTCCATGTTTCACTTCTTGTTCCCAGAGCCTTCGAAGACCTACTGAGAATAAACACCACCTCCTTCTAATCTGCCCTTCCTCACCCCCAAATCACAATTCCATCAGCCAATGAACAAGGAAATTTTCCTACCCTGGATTCCTGAGCTAGTTCCCAAAAGACTTCTTAGGACACTGAGTCAAAATAATGTTCAAGGAAACTATCCAATAAAAAGATATCTCTGGCTATCATTAAAAGCAAGAACAAAGAACAGGTTTGTCCTGCTTGAAACAGCTCTGAAAGATTGTTCTCTGTCAATGACCCAGAGAAATAGGAAACAGCTAGCAGAGGAGGCTTCCTGAGAAGGCTGAGAGTCAGAAAGTCAGGATTTCTTCAAGTTCATCTGTGTTGTCTGCAGACTGCCCTGCCTGCATCAGAACTGCCTGGCTTCCTGGGAAAAAGACATGTTCCCAGACTCTGCCAAACTTCTCATACAGAATCTCTGGGAACACAGTCTAAGGACCTACATTTTTAACAAGCTCCGGGGGAATCCTGTGTACTGCAAAGTTTGAAAACCACCATCAAACTCAAACTATTTTTTCATATTTCCCAAAGTTCTGACTATGCTGTCCAACAGAAGTCTACTGATGCACTACATTAAAACACCAAGTCCCGCAGGGTGTGGTGGTGCACCAGTGTCATCCTATGACTCTGGAGGCTGAGGCATGAGGATCGCAAGTTCAAGGCCAGCCTGGGAAACTTAGCAAAGCCCTGTCTCAAAATTTAAAAAGGCTGGAGCTTAATGGTAGAGCACCCCTGGGTTCAATCCCGAGTACTGCAACAAAACAAAACACCAAGTCCCTACTTAAAAGTACTACTGTTCATGGTTCCCATCTCCTTGTACTCCCAACCACCCTATGAGGATTTTAACCCCATTTTATGCCTGACAAAACTGAGGCCCAAGAGCACACTTCATGAGGAGCAGAGTAAAGATTTCTATCCAGGTCCCTCTGACATGAAGAAGGTTTCCTTCCACATGATTTCCTCTAATAAGCAAGGGAAGTATCTCCTCTTGCTCTCTTGTGGTATTCACAGAGGGTCAGCCATGATGCCCCCCAGTTCTACCTCAAAGACACCCACTTCCATCACAGGTGGCAGAGGCTAGACGACTAGAATGAGGCATCTGGAGTGGGTCACCACAACCTAAGAGGCACAATCCATGAAAATCTGGAGGGAAATCTAGAGATTTTTAAAAAGAGTAAAGAAGCCGTAAGAAAAAATTCAACAAGTTAACTGTTCTGTCTACGGTCATACGCAGATGGTGGGTGCACATTTTCATCGCCACTGCAGAGGAGCTAACTGAACCAGGGAGCCTTGGGTTACATGTGCAGATGGCCTTTCTGATAGGGAAAGGTGTAACACTGGCACAGAAGTTATATAATGCTGCTGTCGGAAAGAGCTCCAAAAAAGGACCTCTAGAGACAGGGCAGGGTTTCTCCACCTTGGCACTATTGATATTTGAGACAGGACAATTCTTTGTTGTAGAGGACTGTCCTGTGTATTATAGGATGTTTAGCAGTATCTCTGGCTAGTAGCATGTCCCTTCCCCTCCCTAGCTGTGACAACCAAAAATGTCTCTAGACAGTGAAGAATGTCCCAGAAAGTGGGTGGAAGGAGGGCAAAAATCTCCCTCAGTGGAGACTTCAGCTCTCAGAATCACCAGGGCTCCACCTGAAAGAGGGAAAAGAGGGCTGGAATAGAGAGGTCACCAAATGTCCCCTCCACACACCAAGGTCTTGGTCAGCCCAGTCACTGAGAACTGAAATCACCTAGAGGGAAAATCCTGGATCAGGGATAAACCAAAGGCTGGATGACCCACCTGAGACAGCCAAATGCCCGCAGGATAAGAACAAAAAGGAAGAGCTGAAGTCAAAGGAAGGAAAAAGATAACAGTTTGCCCTATGGGACCCAGTCAGGTAGTCAGGGTCTCAGCTTGTAGGAAGGCACTTTATCTGAGGTTCAGTTTATGAGAAAGAACATGTCAGAGCTGTCACCAGTGTCAAAGCTGAGGCTCCCTCTCACTGTAAGCGGCGCTGACATGGCAGTGAGATCGAACACCCTGGAATGTGAAACACAGGGATGCAGGGGAGAAACACAGAGCCGCTCCACCTCCAGGGCCCCCTCCGCCACTTGAAAACACAATCAAAGGTTCTAAGCTTGAAGAACAAATGTGTGCTCTTGAAATGCTTGTGAAAGGCACCAGGTGCTCGCAGAGAACAAGTACAGGGATTCTGAGGGTTTAACAGGGACAGTCTCGTTGTCAATGGGCATTTATTAAGTGCCTAAATACACAAAGTACTCTGCTGGGAACTGTACACAAAGCAAGGTCCACACACCTGGCCTCTCCCTTGGGACAGATACCTTAAGGCAACTTTAAAACAAGCATGGGTGGAGCAGACCTGTAATCCCAGTACTCAGGAGGCTGAGATAGGAGGATCACTGGTTCGAGGACAGACTCAGTAGTGTAGCAAGACTTTCAGCAACCCAGAAAGACCCTGTTTCAAAAAAAAATAAAGGGGTGGGGGGCGGGGGGCTGGGAGTGTAGCTCGGAGGTAGAATGCCCCTTGGTTCAATCCCCAGTACCAACTAACCAACCAACAAACAATAAAATAATAAAATAACATAATAAAATAAAATAAACAAGCATGGTAGCCAGGTGTGGTGGTACCTCAGAAACTTAGCAAGACCTTTAGCAACTTAGCGAGACCCTATTTCAAATTTTAAAAAATTAAATTAAAAGGGCTGGGGGTGTAGCTTAGAAGTAGAACACCCCTGGGTTCAATCCCCAGTACCACAAGAAAAAAAGAGAGAATACAAACAAAAGGTGCTTTCTGTGTCCACCAAGGTTTTCCTATGCTGTCCCCTACCTTCCACCAACCATCACCAAACGAAAGAATCTATCATTCAAACAGCAAGACCAGGCAAACTATCAGAAATCTATTTACACCAGAAACAAGAATGAAGTTACAGGAGAGAGTAAACATCCCTCACTCTCCTGCCCAGGGAACCTAAAGTCCAAGGAAGCAGGGGAGTCAAGGGTGCAGAGGGCTCTCAGGACTCAACTACCCCACCTGGAGGCTGTGGAAACCACTCTGAAAAGCTTTTCCTACCAAGGAATCAAGCCCTGCTCACTAGTTACCAAGCGTTAAGGTCCCTGACAGTGGTGGAGTATTGTGGCTTTGCCTGGTGGCGCAGACCTGTAGCTCCAGCTACTCTAGAAACTGAGGCAGGAGTACTGCTTAAGCCCAGAAGTTCAGAGCCAGCCTGGACAACAGAATGAGACTCCCATCTCTTAAAAAATTTTTTTTTATTCTCTCGGCAAGTTCCCCGTATTTTCCTTTAAATACAGATGGAAACCAAGCACAATTATGAAGATAAATCAGTTTGATTAATAGTTAATACATTTCATTAAATTTATTTTAAAATGTATGGAAGAAGAAATAGTAAGATGAACCAATGGGTAGATAGATAAGTGATAAAGCAAGTGTGATAAATTATTAATGGAAGAATACATGTGATGGGAGGCTCCGGATATAGCTCGGTGGTAGAGCACGCACAAAGCCCTCGTACCAAAGCAAAGAACAAAAAGAATATAGGTGATGAATATATGGTTATTCTCTGTAAATTTCAACTTTGTTTAATGTTTGGAGTTTTTCATAAAAAATGTTAACAATTCTTAAATAATACCACCATGTTTCTCTTAGAATGATGGTACAGGGGAAATCAATATATTAAATAAAAATGACAGGCTAAAAAATATTAGAAGAAACTCCCAAATCTGTGAAAATATAGTAAACATCAAAATATTATAGTTATCTTTTTTTTTTTTGCGGTACCGGGGATTGAACCCAGGGGCGTTCTATCTCCGAGTTACACCCCCGGCCCTATTTTTTATACTTTATTTTGAAACCGGGTCTCACGAAGTTGTGGAGGGCCTCACTAAGTAGCTGAGGCTGGCCGTGAACCCGGATCCTCTGGTCTCCGCCTCCCAAGTACTGGGATTACAAGCATGCACCACCATGTCCGGCCCTATAGTTATCTTTTAAAGATGGGATTATGAGTGGCTTTTATTTTTCTTCTTTGTGCATTTATGTATTTTCTAATTTCTCTTCCATGAGTGTATATTTCTTTGCCATCAAAAAATTTATTTTATGCCGGGTGTGGTGGCACATGCCTGTAATCCCAGTAGTGGGGAAGCTGAGAAGGAAGGATCACAAGGCCAGCCTCAGCAACTTAGCAAGAAGCTGTTTTAAAATAAAAAATAAAATAGGGCTAGGGGTGTAGCCTGGAGGTAGAATGCTCCCAAGGTCAAGCTCCAGTATAAAAAAAAAAAAAACAACTTTATTTTAAACTTTTTTTTTCAGCACTGGGGATTAAACCCAGGGCTTCACACATGTTAGGCAAGTACTCTATCTCTGAGCTAAATCTCCAGCTACTTTCCCAGCCCAAAATAAATCAAAGGGCTGGGGTAGAGCGCTTGCCTTGCGAATGTGAGCTTGCCTAGGGAAACATGCTTCCCTAAGTTCCATCCCCAATACCATACACATGACAAAAAAAAAAGAAAAAATTATCATGAAAGAATCATTGAGATGAACCTTGAAACAGTCATGACAATGATACTAATTGAAGCTAACATTTATTGAGCACTTAAAATGTACCATTACTATGTTTGGTGTTTAGCATAAATTACTAAATACAGATTGAGCATCCTTAATCTGAAAATCCCTTAGGTTATTCATCAAGGGATCCCTCTCCTGCCCAAGAGATTTTTAGATTAGGGACACCCAACTGGTAAACTCTACATAAATATTCCAAAATTTGAAACACTTCTGTTTCCACGTTTCATATAAGGGATACTCAAACTACACTAAAAATTCTATTAGACAGCTATTTAGTTCCATGTTATAGATAAGGACATAGGCTTGCTTGAAGAGTTTTGCCCATCGTCAAACAGTTGGTTATAAGAATGTGATCCAAGCCTAGGTCTGTCTGTTCCTAAAGTCCAGGCCTTCACAAGCAGAGGTAGAGGGAAGAGAAAACAGGAAGGGAAGCTGAGAAGGAAGAATAGTGGTGGGAAAGGCAAGATGAGAGAGGGAGACAGAGCAGTAAACACCCATAGAACAGGTCTCTTCCCTGGAGATGTTCTGGGCACAGCAGCAGAAGTATAGCCATACGTTCCGAGGTCAAGGTCAAGTAATAAGCACTCAGGGAAAAAAAATAATAGAAAGCCAGCGTCCTCATAATATTTAATATGCAGAAGAGTACATACAAACTCCTAATCCCACTGACATTAAAAAATAGGCATTTTACCAGCTCACCACCTAAGCTATGAACAATACAACCTGTCATGGAGATTTAAGGGTCAGCTAAGCCACAGGACTGTATCACCCTGAAATGATCAAGTGCAAGTATACTTTTGGAGGCAGATAATGTGGATACAGCATGCAAATCAACAGCAGCAGAACCCACAGTACCTTCCTGCCTTTCCTGCCAGCAGCTAGAGCTATCCTTGTATTTTTCCAGGGTGGCATACTGCCTGGGTTGTGAAGAAAGCTACATGCAGAGACACAGGCATTAAAAACTGAGCCCTCTTTACGTTTATGCCTACCCTTACAAACCCATTCCACCATTTCTTTCTCTGTATATGACATCTCCCAAATCCTCATCTCGAGTTCCAATCTCTTATCTGAGATCATGGTCTCACCTAGACACATGTAACAGACATTACTAAGGCTCACCAGGGTCTCCTTTCTATGTGCCCTACCTTGCAATAGACAGGACCATGTAACTGGTGCTGGCCAAGGAAATGTGAGCAGTGATGAGACTTGGAACTGTCATGATAATATCAATCCAAACTAACATTTATTGAACAATTAAAATGTATCACCTGCCGGGTGTGGTGGTGCACGCTTGTAATCCCCCCAGTACTTGGGAGGCGGAGACCTGAGGATCTGGGTTCGCGGCCAGCCTCAGCTACTTAGTGAGGCCTCTGCAACTTCGTGACACCCAGTTTCAAAATAAAGTATAAAAAATAGGGCCGGAGATGTAGCTCGGAGGTACAAAGCCCCTGGGTTCAATCCCCAGTATCGCAAAAAAAATAAAAATGTATCACCTACTGTGTTTGATGTTTTTGCATAAATTGCTAAACATGGGTTGAACATTCCTAATCTGAAAATCCCTTGGGATTTTTCCCAAGGGATCCCCATCCTGCCCAAGGGATTTTCAGATTAGGAATGCCCAACTTTGGGAAAGCCAAGATCAGAGAGGGAGAACCAGGGCAGTAAATACCCTGAGGTGCGGCAGAGAAGATGCTGCACAGTGCTTCCCCCATTGCTCTCCTCCTGCCCAGAGAGATGACACAGAGAAAGCCACAAGTTGACTTAGCCTGAGTTGTTGCAGGAAACACAGCTGACCTGGAGCATCTCCCAGACCCACAGGGGACTGTGAGGGCAAGAAACACCCTTGCGCTCTGTTAAGCTCCTGTGACCCAGGGGTTGTTTGATACTACACCATAGCCCAACCTAGCCTCAGTTGTAGAACTAGCCTAGTGTTCATCCTGAGGATACAAATCCATCCAAAATCACATTCTCCCACCTAAATCCAGAGAGGCCTACTTTCCACTTCTGTTAACCCCAGAATCTTGGGTTCCACGCCTCCCCTTTGCATCCCTAGGCCCTTTTGAAGCAAATGCACAGAAGTAATATGATCACATTTTATTGATGGCGAGAAAAGTCATAAGCAAACATGAAATAAATTTTATTAAGTTAGACTTTTTAAAGAATGATGAGTTTGGAGTGGTGGCATGCTTGTAATCCCAGTACTTGAGAGGCTAAGACAGGAGGATCTCAGGTTCATGGCCAGCCTCGGCAACATAGTGAGGCCCTCCACAACTTAGTGAGACCCTGTTTCAAAATAGAAAATAAAAAGGGGTTAGGGGTGTAGCTCAGAGGTACAATGCCCAAGTTCAATCCCCAGCACCAAAAAAAAAAAAAAATTAAAAAAGAATGATGGACAATACAAAGAGACCACCAGAAAAATATTTTATTATGAAAAAAATGAGGTTCAATCATGAAGCTGAATGTCTAACTTAGATATTCAACTTTGAAACCGTCCCCTTAAGGTAAGAAATTAACTGGGGAAAAAAAAATTTCAATTCCCATCCAGCTGCCAAAGGATATGCCAACTCTGAAGGCATCATAGTACATAAAATAGGCATGCTCATATACTTATATTTTTTAAAGGGTCATATTGCCACAACTGAACATATTAGAAATGGATACCCTTGACAAATATCACCAACAATTTTAAAAATTAAAAGTTTAAACCCACAGAATTATAATGAAAAATATAAGAAGTTCACCTCAAAGGTTACTGATCATTTTTTCCCAACCCTTCTTAAAAGGGGCCCACACATATGGGCTCAGAAAATGCATATTGTGGCCGGGTGTGGTGGCACACACTTGTAATCCCAGTACTTGGGAGGCTGAGACCGGAGGATCCAGGTTCGCAGCCAGCCTCAGCTACTTAGTGAGGCCCTCTGCAACTTAGTGAGACCCTGTTTCAATATAAAGAATAAAAAATAGGGCTGGGGGTGTAGCCTGGAGGTAGAAGGCCCCTGGATTCAATTCCAAATACCGCTAAAAAAAAAAAAAGAAAAGAAAATGTATATTGTGGTTTCATAGAATTTTCTAGCTTTCGAGGTATTGCAAATGTCATTACCAATTCAAGGATCACAAAAGCTATACACACATCAAGGAACCCACTTCCATACATTTATGTACCAGTTAAGCAAATTTTCACACTTTGAATTATGGATCTGAATTCTGAACTTGAGGAAGTCCTTAATATCTATCTCTCTCTCTCTCTCTCTCTCTCTCTCTCTCTCTCTCTCTTACTTTCTTTCTTTCCTTTTTTTTCTTCCAGTTCTGGGGACTGAACCCAAGCCTCATACATACTAGGCAAGCACTCTACCACTGAACTACACCCCCAGCCCTTTTTATTTTTACTTTTAGATGGGATTTCTTTAAATTGCCCAGGTTAGCTTCAGATCCGCCTGCCTCAGCCTCCCAAGTAGCTGGGATTACAGGCACGCACCACCATACCCAGTTCCCTTTTGTTTTCTGTGGGAACATCAAGGAAGGTTTTCTTTTTATCTGAAAGAAATCTACACAAAATGACATACAATTTAATTATTACCCTCTTTCTCTGAAATAAAACAAAAAATATATTCATCAGTTTCAATTGTGAGCAGGCATTGTATTGTTTTCAAAAGGAAGTGTAATTAATTAGCCCATTATCTCTATTCATGTAGTCACACTGAGCTAACTGAAACTTCCTCTCAACCAACTTAAAAATCTTGCACCTCAATATTCTAAAGCAAAAACAACTCTTAAGTGATTATAAATCCAAGCAACAAAAATGTTTGGCTGGGAGCAGTGGTGTGTGCTTGTAATCCCAGCTACCCAGGAGGCTGAGGCAGGAGAATTCCAAGTGTAAGGCCAAGCCTCTGCAAAATAAAAATTAAAAAGGTTTGGGGGTGTAGCTCAGCGTTAGAGCATTCCTGGGTTCAATCCCCAGTACTGCAAAACATATATAATTAGTAAATACATATATATATATATATATATATATATATATATATATATAATCTTAGATTCACCCAAAGCACAAAACATGATTGTTACCTCTCCCACCCAGCTACCTCATCTCAAGAGTGTCACTAAGTATGACAGGATTGCTCAACTTCCCTGCTCAACACAAGCATACACTGCAATTAGAGCGACCATCCTTCAGTTCAACCATGAGTCAAGAGGAAGTGGTATTAAGTATTGGTCAGCACACATTCATCATGTACTTACCACACATGAACACCTGTTGATAAGGGTCATTTCTGTTCTAGAGTTTACACAGAGTTCACCAACCCTGGGAACAACAGATAAACTGGAGGTTCTGCCTTCTCAACCATGCTGGGTGGCTTTAACCTCTAAACCAATGAGTGCTGGGTGACATTTGTTTTTATGAAGTGTTCCTGCCTTAAAGATGAGACTTGAGGACTAAAGATGTAGCTGAGTGGTAAAGCACTTGCCTACCATGCTTGAGACCCTGGGTTCAATACCAGCACCCCACCACCACACACACACACACACACACACACACACACACCAGATGTGACTTTATATCTGCATCTGCTTTCCAAATTTTTTTAATTTTACCTACTTGTAAGTAGCAAACATATGTAAACTTAATAAACTATCATTAACATCCTGTCTTCTCTCTCCAGACAGCTTATTAGAGGAAACTTGTACTTGTCTCTGTGCAGGAACAGAAAATAACCCACTGGTGTAGCTGTGTGCAAACACCTCTCTGCACAGTGCACTCAGCTACATATCCCTATCCTGGTCCTAAATGCAAAACTCAGACACAAACATGCTCTGGCTCCTTTATAGACAAAACTGTACACCACAGGCAGGGTGAAAGGGAAGGCGACGGGACCAGGGACAGAGATGGGAGAAGGCACAGCTGACTGCCCTGTCCTGGCACACTTACTTTAATAGATGTCTTACTAAGCATTATTCATTTGGGCTCCAGAGAAAGAATGAGGCGTCTCAGTTGCAACTGATCTCCAAGAGGTATCTGAACAGCAACTTTAAAAATTACATTTTAGGTCACCCACGACTTTCTTTCTCTCACTTTAGAGGAGGTGAACGAGGAAGCTCGAGTCTGACTTGATGACCACATACTTTCTTTTTACAGAAGGAGAAGCAGCTTATAAGGCAAGGAGTACCTTGATACCTTGTGCTTAGTAAACACACTGAAGGAATAAGGTCATTCAGTGAAGTGTTTGCATAAGGAAGTTACTGAAACTGACTGTTCCTGAGAATGCTTCCTCCACCTCACCTGCAGGAAAACAGCACTGACCTCCTCCCAACCTCAACCTTCCAACCAATCAACCCTCCAGAAAGAAGCCCTCTACCCTGACCCACCTCTCCAGCTCCACCTCCCCACATCGAAGGTGACCAAATCTCCTAACCCCATGCCCTACAGAAAATTGCTTAACCTCTCCCTCTCTGAGCCATCTGAGATGTGAGGGACCCAGATTAAATGTCTAAAAGGGGATTAGTGGCATTACTTGTGGAAACTGTTTAGAGCATGCCTCAAAGTGCACCTGCAAAAGAACTCATCCCATGCGCCATGACTAATCTTAACCCGTGCGTTCACAGTTCCAAGTGTGGTCACTTCATATAATTGTAAACTTTAGGAAAAGATGCTTCCAGACCTTGTTTTAAATAGTAAATTACAATAGCATGTTACACATTAAGACATTCTCCTTATACCATATGCTCTCATGATGGATAACCTCTGGCCCTCATGTCGCTTTGGTCCCTTGTACATAGCAGAGTTGCCAGCTTGGTGTATACCTTTCTGATTCTTTTCCTAAGCATTCATACACATGCCTTCGAAACCACAAGCACAGGAGTGTAGATGCCAGCATAGCTATTTTGGAGAAGCATCTGCCTCTGCTGATACTTAGTTATCCTGCGCCTGGATATGTATCTTTCCGAGAGTCCTCCTCCCAGACCCACAGGCAGGGGTGCCCATGGCAGAGTTGTGGTGGGGACTAGGAGTTAGCAGAAAATAAGGAAAATCATGGTTAGAACAAATGTCTAGGTAACCACAGCAAGGCATGTGACCAGATTCATACCAAGAATATAGCGCTGGATTTTTAAAAGTAAGAAATAATAAGAGGTAGAAAAACAAAAAGTCATTTGAGTAGATCAACCTGCTATAATAATCACATACACCTCACACAGTTCTTGTGAAATGGTACAAAACACTTAAAAATAGACTCTGCCACATTTTGAGCACTTAGTTTATTAATTAGATAAAAAGATGTTCACAGTAGATTCTAAACTTTCTATTATATAACTTCATTCACCATATCATTCTTTCTCCTAAAGGACTCCCCCCCCCATTAAAAACTGTATAAAAGAGACTGGAACACTATTAAAAACTGCTTACAGTGGTTCCTCTGAGGAAATAATTTTATGTGTGTTTTAGCTTGTTCTCTTTGCTTCCATATTTCTACAATGAATATGTATTACTTTAGAAATTTCTTTGGTCCATAATGTTCCTTTCAATATGACTCATGACTGCAAAAAAAAATATAGAAGCATCCTAAAAATTCATCAATGGGGAAATAGTTTAATTATGGTATATATGATAAAATGTTCTATAGCCACTTTTTATCAACGTGAGAAAATAGCATTGTGTCATGTGGGGAAAAGTGGGCTCTGAAATGCCACATGTAAGAGACAAGAAAGGCCACTGGCCAGGGCAGGCCGAGCAGCATGGCCTCTGGAGCCAGCGTGTCCACACTCACGGCCTACACTGCTGCTCAGAAGCCCTGCTAGTGCAGCCAAATAGCTCTGCTTCCCTGAGCCTCCATCTCATCCAAACAGGGCTTACGGGGTTGTGGTAAACAAACGCAAACGCTGCAAAAAATAAAATAAAAACAGAAAAACATGCATCAGGTCACTAAAAAGTGAGTGCATTTTATCTGTGTAAATAATACCTCAACTAGTTTGATTTTACAATACATATTAAGCCAGGTGCAATGGTGTGCGCCTGTAATCCCAGATACCCGGGTGGCTAAGACAGGAGGATCACAAGTTCACACATTTGTGGCCAGCCTGGGCAACTTAGCAAGACACTGTCTCAAAATTTAAAAAATTTAAAAAGGGTTGGGGATGTAGCTCAGTGGTAAAGTGCCTCAGGTTCAATCTCCAGTACCAAAGGGGGTGTAGGGGAAGGGAGGGGATGGATGGTAACATATCAGATAATTCCACTTATATGAAACAGCTAGAATAGGCAAGTCCTGAGAAGCAAAAAGCAGATAGTGGCTTCCAGGGGCTGAGAGAGGAGAGAATGAGGAGCAACTGTTTAATAGGCATGAAGAGGGATGGAAATGTAGCTAGGCATGTTGATACGTGCCTGTAATCCCAATACTTGGGAGGCTGAAATAGGAGGACCGCAGATTCAAGGACAGCCTCAACAACGTATGGAAACTCTCAGCAACCTAGCATGCCCCTGTTTCAAAA
>PVJS01014207.1:0-40748 GCA_004027185.1 Glis glis
AGGATCCGGGTTCACGGCCAGCCTCAGCTCTCTCTGTCTCTGTCTCTGTCTCTGTCTCTGTCTCTCTCTCTCTACTTAGTAAGGCCCTCCACAACTTCGTGAGACCCGGTTTCAAAATACAGTATAAAAAATAGGGCCGGGGGTGTAGCGCGGAGGTAGAACGCCCCTGGGTTCAATCCCCGGTACCGCAAATAAATAAATAAATAAATAAATAAATAAATAAATAAATAAAGCTACCAAATGTTTTGTTGGCTATCAATATCACATATAGCTCATTTTATCCTCATTTTAAAAGAAGTCTGACTTCCTCTGTAGGCTGAGAAGTTGAGGAAGAGATGGATCCTGATTTACCTTGTGCTTTCAAACCCAAGTCTTACTTGGTGCCTGGTAGATGCCTAACAAGGATGTGATTTGAATTCTACCCTGCTTCACTCTGAATTCCATCTCCCACCAACTCATGACATCATGAGAACAAGGTGCAGGGCTTTGTCCCACATGACCTTCACCCTCTTGGGTTATGCCTATGATTATGTCATGCAATTAAGGTTGATAATCAGCTGAACTTAAAATAGAGAGTTTATCCTGAATTGTCAGGGTGAGTCCTATGTAAGTATAGGGTTTTGAGGAGTAGAAGAAAAGGGCAGACAGATGCAACAGCAGGAGAATCAGAGGCACAGGAGATGTGCGGCCTGAGTAGACTCACACTAACCCTGGTTCTGACTGTAGGCAAGGAGTGAGAACCTTGGGGAGATAAGGGCAGACCCAGCCGACAGCCAAGAAGGAAGTGGGTACCTCAGTCTTACAACCACGTGTGACTGAATTCTACCAAGAACCCAAATGAGCTTGGAGGTGGATTCTCCACAAAGCCTCCAGAAGGAATGCAGTGTTGCCAACATCTTGATTCAAGTCTGATGAGATCTGATCATCAGACTTGTTGAATTTGGAGGGGATAACATCATATATGTTAAGCCATTGCGTTCACGGGAATTTGTTATAGCAGCAATAGATAACTGATACAAACACCATTGTAGGTCCCCAAAAATCCTTCTGCTAACCACTCCATACCTGGTCTCTCCAAAGAGAAGAGCTCCCTCCCTCTCTTACCTGCAGAGCATCTATTACCTGGTCATTGGCACTCACAACATAAGATGCATAACAACATTAGCCCCATTTCCTTGTGGGTATTTTATCTGGGGCAGCTGACTGCAAGTTCCTTGAAAGTAGGGATCGGATAATAGTCTTCTTTATCTCTTTCTGCATATTTTAGGAGAAGCCATTTATTTCTTCCAAGAAAGCATCCAAAAGGGAAAGAAGTAGGAACAGTTCGACTAGGGGAGTTGTTCTTCAGACTGGGGTCTAGAATGGAAAATCTGAGAATCAGGTGGAAATGCTCAGCTCCAGTCCCCCAGGAGGGGCATTGCCAGACCCAAAAGAGAATGAAGTAAGTAAGAGCAGCTAACATGTGAACCCAGATCCCGGAGCCAGGAAATGAAAGAAAATGCAAGTAGTGGAGAGCGATGAGGGAGAACCCGCAAGATTGCATAAAACACCTGCTGGGCTGGAAGACTTGCCTTTCTATCCCCTTTGGGTGTGGTTGGACTGACTTAAAGGGTTCAGGGGAGCCATTTCCCCAGCTGGCGAGTTATACCCATCTCCCTAACACAGGACCACCATCGAGGCATAGCTTCCCAACCAATGTACTATCTCTAGTATCCCAGAGATTAATTGTTCCCCTAAAAAATTCTAGAGTTCAAATTTATACCTGAGCTTGGGTGGGTCTTGGGCTACTTCAGGTGATTCCATATTCCAGGCCTAAAGCTTTACAAACAAGGTGTGTCCCCTCCCCCACACACACTCTTCACTACACACACACACACAACATATACACCACACACTTGGCTTCAACCTAGAAAGTTCTATTGTACAACCAACCTTCCTTTTGGATCTCCGCCAATCCTAGGACCTCTCATGGTTCTCTTAGAAATATAGAGCGTCCCCAAGTCAAACTTCTCAGCTCACCAATCCTAAGCAGTAGCCTCTCCAGCCAAGTCACCCCTGGAAACGTATTTTAAACTCTTTTAGCAGAGAAAAATATTTGGATCTCTGCCTATTTTGCAAAGGCTTAGCATCAAATTACGTCCTCAGAGCTTCTGTTTTTTTAATATTATGTGTCTGTACTATTTAAACATACATGGAAAGTAGTATTTTTTCCTAACAAACTAAAGCTTGCTGGCGCCAGCGCTAAACTGGTGACTATGACCGTTGTGTGAGTGCTGTCACCAGGATGCAGTGGAAGGACACAGTGAAGTCTGAACACTCAGGATGGAGCCAGATTGGAACACAAAATGTGGACCTTCCCTTTGCTTTTCTGGAAAGTGTGATAATTACAGAACTTACAAAGATTTTCCATTAATTACTCAAATGTCATATCCTGTGTCTCACTGCCCACCAGGCCTTCGGATACTGGAATGTTATTCTCTTTATATTTGTGGAGACTTTTTTTTTAATTAGAAGGTTTTTTTTTCCTTTCTAAAATCTTTTAAGTTTAAAAAACATTCTCAGCCCAGGTATGTAGGCAGTGTAGGACATATGCTTTGTAACACTCCGTATTTCAAGAGGAAAGAAAGATCCTTTGAATGCATTTTTCAGGAGTCTCAACTGATTAAGAATCTATTTTATCGTATAAGTCTATGAATAGTTTGCCAAGGATGTGGCCAAAGTCTTTCGCCCCTAAATCTCACAGAGCATCATTAGTACGGACTTCATTTGGGAATTGGAGAACATTTAAGCAACAGCTGCCCTGAAGTTTACAATCCAGGGAGGAAAAGGTGAGCCGAATAAATTAGCAATCTAAATAATATTTCAGAGACTTTTAAAAACTGATTAAGAAAACAAACTATTTCCAATCACTTCACATGAATGATTAACATTCTAAATTTGAATAACAATTTTTTTAAAATTTTGCTTTATTAAACAGGCATTTCAATTTTCCCTGTTAGGAAGGCCCTTATTAACATAGTTGAAGTTATTATACTTTACTGGAAATAAGAAAACTACATATCTTAATAATTTTTAAAAAATTTTCTGCCATTTTTTTAACCCATTGAATAATGTTAGACTCTATCTTTAATGAGAATAAAGAGCTGTCGCTTTCGGTGGTTGCTTTCCTTTCCTCTAGGAACTTGCTTTGAATTCAACAGCCTTCTTTGTCCTTGACAAACATTGCAAAGCCCCAGTCCTTGCCTGATCCACCTGGGCCCTCAGTCCTGGCTTCTGTCCAAGCTGTGTCTCACGGCACGGCCGTCGCAAGAGTCCAATAGCAAATTGAACTAACGAAATCCTTCTCTACCCTGCAGTTCAGCCATGCTCTCCTAAAGGAAATCTCACTGTTTTTGAAGCCTGCTGCAATGGAGGTAGGAGTTCACTTTTGGGTCCATCCACCATATGCTGCAGAGTGCAAAGCACTGTGTGTATGCCACTGTTGTCCTCATCATAGGAGTTCCGTTTCCTCTTCTACTTAGAAACAGGGATTTCATCTGAAGACCATCTCATCCTGAAGAGCACATGAGTACAGTCATCCCTTAGTATCCTCAGAGGATTGATTCCATGACCCATCGCCCTCCAGGATACCAACCAACACACATCCTCCTTGTACTTCAAATCCTCTCTAGATTATTTATAATATCAAATACAACATAAATGTTAAATAAATAGTAGTGGACTGTATTGTTTAGGGAATAATGGTAAGAAGAAAATCTATGTGTTTAGTAAAGACACGGTATTGAAAAATTAGTTTCAGTCAGCCAGGCATGGTGGTGAATGCCTGTAATCCCACTACTTTGGAGATTGAGATAGGAGGATCACTGGCCAGCCTCAGCAACTTAGGGAGACCCTGTTTCCAAAAAAAATAAAAAAAAAAAAACAGAACAAAAATGACTGGGAGTGAATCTCCGAGGTAGAATGCTCCTGGGCTAGGTCGCGCATACACAAACACACACACACACACACACACACACACACACACATTCAATGCACAGTTGGTTGAAGCCAAAAGATGCAGAACAGTCCGACATGGAGGGACAGTTGTATATATAAAGAAGTTAGTCCTACAGATTCAACAAAATATGTGATAAATTACAACATCTTTAACAATCAGAAACAATTTCACAAGCCAACCATTTCAAGGGAACTGATTATCTTGCTGAATTTAATGAAAGCATTGCCTTACATCTGGAACTATACATTGTTATAAGTAGTTTCAAGTAATGTGGAGATGGATCTGAAAAGCCATGCGCACTGAATATCTGGGAGGTGGCTCAGGTGGCGACTGAGGCAGCAGGTGCTTCTCCTTTTGCTTTGGGAGTTAGTTTTTCATTAAATCTGAAGACAGAGGTTCTTTACTTTCTAGTAAGACCAGCTGAGCTTGTCATGGCACTGGGAGAAAAGCAGCATTGCTAGAATCATCTTTAGAACATGTAAAGTCAGCCACATTCCTGTCCTGTTCTAAAGACTCTTGGGAGCCCCTGAGTCCTACAGTAAAATATTCTCAGCGCCTTGGCAGGGCAGGCAAGAGCTGCCCGATCCCATCCTGACTTGCTCTCTGGCCTTGCTTCCTCCCCCCCATTTTGCATTGAGTAGTAGAGATGCTGCTTGCTGCCACACTTCCCAGTGCTGCTCCCTCTGCCCGGGAAGCCACCCCTACCTGCTTCAAGCTCTGTGAAGCATGGCCTTTCATTATGCTTCTCTTTTTTCTGCTCTTCTTACCAATGTCATGCCCACCTCGTCTGGGCAGCTGCCTCGGGACACTGGAATTCCTGGCCTGCATCTTGCCTTCTCACTAGGTGGGCAAACATTTCAAGGATGGACACTGTGCCATTGCAGCTTGTCATCCTCATAGCTTTATTAAGTCACTGCATCTGCATCGGTTTGTGGCATGAATGAGTCTCACTGGGAGCCACTCTGAGGGCTGTCAACCCAGGTTTAAGCAACAGATCTAAGGGACAAAATGATGAAATAAAGAGACTGAGGAAACGGACTCGAGTTTTAACTGGACCATGGAATTCTTGAGGACTGAAGGAATTTTGTCCCTTGGGCCTTCAGTGTCCTCAACTACAAAGTGTGAGAGTTGAAATGATTAACTCTGAATGATGTCACCAATAGCTAGGGTTTGGTCCTCTATCCCTGGATTTCAGTGCAGTTTGCCTTATATCCCAGATCCTACCACTAGAGTCTTTCTAGCCTTGACTTTATAGTTAAAATCTTAGCAATATGAATTACAAGAAGAATTTTGAGCCATAAACCTCCATCTTCAACATTTTCTCATTGATTTTGAAAGAAATGATTACTAGAAACAATATAATTCACATACAAGATACTTGCGGGTAATAAAGACACATATGGTATGGTACTGAAAGCAGTGCTGTCAGCGTAACTACTCACCTCATGGTCCGGACATGGAAGAGAGAGGAAGAGAAAGAGGCCGGGGTCCCAGCATCCCCTTCCAAGGCACACTCACAGCGACTGGAAGACTTCTCTCTAGGCCCTATCTCTTAAAGGCTCCACCACGCCCCAGTAATGCCCAAGTAATGGATACCCAAGACTTCAGCGCATGGGCCTTTGGGAGACACCCAAAACACAGCAAAGACAAAGACAATCTATTCTTTTTCTTTATTTATACAATTTACAAATTGTGGCTGTCCATTCATCAAAATGCATTTGAGGTATAAGATCTCAGTGAGTAGTTACTCATAATATCCTGAAATATGTAACTTTCAAAAGTGAAATAAATTAGCCAGCAGTTATTGATTGCTATACAGTTGGCCCTCTATGTCCACGTGCCGCACACCTGCACATTCAACCAGCCTGAATCGAAAACATTTGGGAAAAAAACAACACCTTTTTTTCATCTGTACTAAATATGTACACATTTTTCTTGTCATTATTCCATAAATAATACATTATAACAACCATTTACATAGCATTTACATTGTTAGGTATTATAAGTAATCTAAGGATTTTTAAAGTATATGGAGGATATACGAGCACAACTCCACTTTACATAAGGGACTTGAGTGTCCATGGATTTTAGTGCCCTGGGGTGTGGGTGGGGGTGCTGGGTTCTGGAACCAATTCCTTTCAGATACAGAGAGACAACTATATTCAATGTTTTGTGTGTCAGGTAAAAGAATGTGTAGATTCAACTTTTAGATCTAATCACAAAGAACAATAAAATGCATTGAAAAAGCAAAATTGTTGGATTCAGGTAGGATTTCTTTGGGTCCAGTTTTGTGCTGCAAATAGCTGGAAGAAAAATGCAACCTTGGATTATATCGTAACCAATTCAAAAGAAAGACTTCCCTTAAAGTAAAATCAAAGCATTTTTACAAATTAGAAGATACTTTAACAGTCTGAACTTCAGGCACATGGATAGAATATATGCAGTACACAGCTGTCTTTACAGTGCCCGTTTTACTATAAAGTACAGTAAAAGAAACCAATCCCTGTAGGAAAGAGATATGTTCTTTTTTTTGTCAAAAGGAGCTGCACTTTCATGATTTCCCACAAAACAGCTGCAAAAATACCTACAGTGGGGCATCTGGAATTCTTAAAAGTGACTTGAGGATTTGTGGCTAATGAAACATTGTGAACTAACACTCACCATGTTGTAAAAAATACCCTTAACCATTTATTAGCATTTTTTAAGACAAAAATGAAAGGTACCCTAAGCATATTAGCCTAGCTTGATTAGAAGAAAATACTAAAGTGACAAAGAAATAGAATAAATAGATGCCTGGCCAGAAACAGATCTTGACCTGGTAATACATTTACATCTCTTAATGGTTCTGATAAAATCCCAACCTGATGGCTGTACCTTAAGTGTTTGATCATATTGTGAAGCATCATCAGTAATAACTTTCATGTTCTTAAAAAATGTGGTTTCCTATTGAGATGAAGAATTGTTCCCAGGGAATGAGGAGAGAGAAAGAGAGAGAGAGAGAGAGAGAGAGAGAGCTCTTAAAGATGTTTTTCATTTTTACCTCGCACAAAACAGAACTATCAAAATGAAAGCAATGGCCTTTCCATGAGAACTTGGGTCAAATAAACCATGTATTGTTCCATCTTAAAATGAAACATCTGGCTGATTTAAGAAGAAAACGAGCTTAATTGTTCTTGAGCATCTAAGAGAGAGAGGTTAACTTCAAAATCTATATGTCTTTCCAAGCTAAACATGGAGGGGAAAAAAACTATGAAGTTATTTTTGACTCAGGAAAGTAGATCTGGAGGTAATTTAGTGAACACAAATTACCACTGACAAGGGAAGAAATAATTTATTTTCCTGGTGAGTCTTTATATGAGTGGGCAGTATGGAGCTGTCAGCAGGGGAGAAGGCATTTGGGTGGATTTAAAATAATTGAAATTCAAGTCCAAAAGCCTATAAGATAACTGGTGTATCATATGAAGCTATCAGACTCCTCAGAGGATTTTAATTTCTCAACTGAAGCATAAAGTTGAAATTATGATATAAATTCAAGTGAAAGAGAGTTTACAGCTTGGAGGTAAACAGGTTAGCAGGATAGTGAACCCTGATATGTTTCTTAAGAAATTCTCTTTAGCCACACTTTGTTCCTGGTTGTCAACTTAAGGGTCTCTTCTCACTAGGGCATTTGTAGATGTTTACTTAGACTTCCTACCTAGACTCTGGGTGCTTCTCCCAGTGGCTCCTCCCTTCAATGTGGATCTTGGCTGACTTTGCTGATGGTCCAGACACAATCCTCTTGGTATTGTCCTGTCCCTGCTTGAAACCACAGACCATGGGTGAGCAGAACCGAATGAGACATTGATTTAGTACCTGGCCACACTTCCCCACATCTCCACTGGGGTTATCACTTAAGGGTTGATCAGATTTTCCTGACTGTATGGATTAATATCAGCAATTACATCCTAAAAGGAAACTTAAAATTATACTCTAAATTTGTCTTCTTCCATACTTCTATGGGGGAAAAACACCCATACTTAGAAGGAAAAGTGCTTTCAGAAAAGGTCTCCTCCAAGACACACTTAAATTAATAACCTTGACCACCCTGCCTGGACCTCTCTCCACCATTTCTTTCTCTAATCTCCATGGAGGAACTCCAAATATCTTTTGGGAACCCTAACCCTCCTCAGAGCCTCATCCCAGGGTTTGTCCTTTTCTCTGCCCAACACTGTATTTCCTCGAGTTTAGAATACTTTCTGTCTGAGAGGAAGGGGGGAACTAACAGAATAGTGACTGCTGGTCTTCGGTATTTGAAGTATGGTAGAGCAAGCCACCTACATGATGGCGCCACTGTGGATGCAAACACACATATTTAGATGACTCACAAGGACAAACTTTAAATCTCAAGAGAGTATCAACTAAACTTGAAGGAAGAGGAATAATTACCTAACTGCTCCATAATTTGCAAAACTGCCTCTCTCATGATACAGTTATAGATCACTGTTTTATGCAGAAAACTATTCACATCATACCTTAATCTCCAACAACTTCCTCCTTCCCTGTCCCTTTATCCTCTATTGGTAATAACCATATAACTTTCATTAGAACATTCTTTTAAGCGGTTCACAAATAATTCAAATTCATTTCCAAAGGTCATCATAGTTGGTCCCTTTCTTGGGTAAGGAACTTATGGAACATCTGAAATTATTTTGTTATTTTATTGAAGATTTCATAGCCAAGTATTGATCATGTAATTAGTTGTGAGATTGGTAGTCATATGAATAATCTAAAATATTTTATGCTTATTAATATAATGGTATATGTATACTAGAAGTGATATGTGTTAAAAATTTTAAAATCTGCTATAACTCAAAGAGAACATGTAAGCTCTATGCTAAAGGCCAAATGAGCCACTGAAAACCAGCAGCATGTTTACAATGACTCTTGGTGTGACGTTCATATTTCTGGTGACTGAAGTGATCTTTCCTCATTGTTCAGAAATTCTGTAAAGCGGGCAACTCCTATCTTCAGCTCTATGACTCTTGCTGTCTTTCTTGTGGGAGGTGTGTGTGTGTGTGTGTGTGTGTGTGTTTGTGTGTGTGTGTATGCACTTGAGTGTGTGTGTAGGAAAAGGAAGAGGAGGAGGGAGAGGAGCCGTCTCCTACCCTGCAGCAGATATGAGTGTGTATGTGTGCACATGCCAGGGGAGGAAAGAGCAGCACACAATGAAGAAGCACCAAGCACTTTTTATAGCAAAGACATCTTGGGAAAGCCAAACTTCATGCAGAAGCAGGCATGACTATAGTAACGCTGTATATTCCAGTCCTATCTCTGGCAAAATTTTCAGTTTTGTTGGCTATAATTTACAAGACTAATTAGATGTTAAATTAGTCCTATAAGGTACCAAATTATACAACAAATCATGTGCTCAATGAATCCCACAAAATTAGAGAATCAGAGGCCCCTTGTAATGCCTGTATTTTCTCACTATAACTTCTTAGTTTCAGGCTTCTTAACATTGATTGCTTAAACTGGAGTAGGAAGAGCAGTGAGACATGCAGAACCAGAGGGGAGTGGGAAAGGGTGTCCCCTGGTGAGAGCTTCAGTCCAGGTAGAGGAAAGAGGAGATGTAGGCAAGGGCCACCAGGGAGGAAGTTTGGAACGAGCAGCTGGAGACTCATTTCTATATCAATGTGTAGAACTCTGTAATGGTTCCTATTTATAATGTCCCCCTAGCCCTCATGGAAACAAGGTAGCAGTGTTGGAAGCCCGACTTGGTTGCTAAGGAGGGGTCCCTGGGGGGGGTGTTGCCTTGGGGATTATATTGGGTTCTCTCCCCCCCTTGGTCTCTCTTGCTTCCGGTCTCTGTGATGTGAGGAGCAAAGCCTTGTGCTGTCCTTCTCTCTGCTTCCTGCTGCCATGCCCTGAGATTCCTGATCCCCAGCCTCACATGGACTGAACCCAAAACCTCCAAGGAAGCCATGAGCAAATAAATCTTCCTTCCTGTAAATTGTGTGGTCAGGTCTTTGGGATTATAGCAGCAGGAACATTGACTATTGTCTGTGCATTATATCATCTACCATGTTTGCAGGAAATTGAGAATTGAGTTGGCACTGGTAGGTTGGTTGTGTGTGTGTGTGTGTGTGTGTGTGTGTGTGTGTGTGTGCTTAAGGTTTATATGAATTCACCATGTAAAAGAAATAGTGTTACCTCTACTTTAAGAAGAAATCAATAACAAACTCATGGATTAGAGTTCATTTTTATTGTACTATGAAAGATAAATTATGTAATTAAAAACAACGACATTTGGACTCTATTCAAAAGCTGGTATTAACTTGGGAGCTCCAAATACTAAGATGAATGCAGAATGATGAGTGACTTTAATATTATGCTGCTCAGCAAATCTTAAAAATGAACTCTTTTTTGAAGGATAAAAACATTGGTTCTTAGCCATGGTTTTGAGTTGTTTTGATAGTTCTATGGCCATTCCAAGAATTGCTTGGGAATTCTCCATTTTAAATCCTCTGAAAAAATATAGGCACTCACTCTCTTAATATTTTTTATGTTAGTGGGGAGCAGGGGAGAGGGCTTAGGTGGAGGCATGAAATCAAACCAAACAATTCAGTGTTGCAACTCACTTAATAAAATTAAATCCAGGATATACACGTCACTGAGTTGGGAGAGAATTTTCTGGAAAAGGTTACAATTAGAGTAAGAAGGCTTCTCCTCTAGACAAGACCTCAGGAGGTTGGCACTGAGTCATAGCCTTGCTTCCAGGGGAAGAAAAGAAGATTTACACATTCTTTGAACCTATCTCTACTGCTTAAAAAGAGAACAAGAGGGAGGACTAGTGCTAGAGAAAGAGAGAAAGGGAGGGAGAGAATGTTCAGGAAACTATGACGCATGAAGGATAAAAAGCAGGAACATCTGCAGAATAATTAGTGAATTCCTTCACAAACAGAACATTTTTAGCTTTTAAACTCTTCAACACCAACTAGACCACATTGTTTTCAAAATGCTGTTTACTATTATTTTCTATTCTAAGTTCAGTAAATTCAGAGATGTTTTCAGAGTAAAATAGGGGAGGGAGCAGGGAAAACTGCCTTCCTCGCAGTCTGTCACGAAGTTTTAGTATTTTTTTTCTATGGAGGGGGGAAATAGTTTGTAATATCATTTCCAAGGCTGCTAGATATTTAATGTTACCCCTTTTTGAACCAAATTAATGTGACACCACTTTTTAAGAAACCTAAGTTAAGGGATGAGTTGTATTTTTTTTTAAATCAGGCAAACCTAAAAGGGAGCTCAAAATGTCTGGGCCCCCTTACCTGACTGGAGAACCACCGAGCAGCCAAACAGCCTATGAGACAGGCTGGCTTTCAAGAAGAAAAATGGAAGCAAGAATGGTTTCTAAACTTAACAATTTAAAAATAAAAGAACAAGGAAATTAATCTCATTTCTAAGTGAAGAGATGCAAACAAATTGAAGGCCCTGCAGCCCATCTTCACAGGACTAATGCCATGAGAGGAGAGCCCCATCCCTAAGGCAACAAGGGAAGCAGGAAGTAGAGAGGAGGAGGAAGTAAAGAGAAGCAGGAAGAGGAGGAAATCAAGAAGTGTAGAGAAACAGGAAGTAGCTCAGACAACAGCATTTGGAATGAAGGTGGCCTTATCTCATTCTTCCTTGACTCTGTTACTCTCCCCCTCTTCCCTTGCTCTTTTCTTTCTCTTCTACCTCATCCTTCTTTTCATGATCTCCTCTGCTACTGCCTCAGGACTACTGTGCTGTCTACTGAGTCCACTACAGGAATTCAGCGCGAGTGGAATTCAACAACCTCTCCGGCTCTGAGGCTAATAGGAGGAGGAGGTTTCACTGGAAAGTCAGATTCTGTTGATATCAGGAATGAATGGTGAGAGATTCGTGTTCTTCCAAGATCTGACATTCACCTCTATGAGTCCTTCAGTGATTTTAGTCAGTGAAAGTGCATTCTTTCTTGGCATCCCTTGAAACTCCATGATTTGTAATATCAACAAGAATTTGTGTATATGCTCTTATTAAATCAAAATATATACGACACAGTCATCACAGTCCATTTGTGATTATCCTAAGCAGTAGATTATTTACTCATATAAGGAAGAATATTTATAAATATGTACAAAATGCTGCTGTCATTCTCTTCGTCCATGTGTTCCTCATTGTCCCTGTTGAATCTGTTATCCATGAATGGACCTCTCGACTGATGCTACAGAAAAGTTCTTAATGGCTCATTAGTTTAATGCCAGACTAACTATACTGAGGTGGGATCACCCACCCTTCTGAATATGATCTTCTTTTACGGCCAAGTGAATCAGTTGATTCACTTTTCTATTATTTATTTGAGATAAACTA
The DNA here is from genome assembly GCA_004027185.1 of Glis glis. Lineage (NCBI taxonomy): Eukaryota > Metazoa > Chordata > Mammalia > Rodentia > Gliridae > Glis > Glis glis. Next base: position 12,362 of record PVJS01014207.1, read on the forward strand.
TTAGTGCTCTTTGAGAATGCATGCCAGTAGGCAATCCAATGATACCACTACATAGCAAGTCCTGACATCCACACTCCTCAGACAGGAACATGAATAAACCTTTCCATCTCCTATTATTGTCACAGATAGGCAGTAAATGCACAGCACCAATGATGTTCCAGTCTCTATATGATCTCAACTCTTTTAGACCCTGGCTGTGTAATTAGCAATAAATGTTCACCTATACACCTGCTTTGTATGCAGTAGATACTCATTGAACATTTGTGGAATTGAAAGAAAGACTTCCAACATAGAACTTACCAAAAGCTTCTCTAAAGGCAGTTTATAGGCATCTGAAATGATCCTGAGTGATATAAAAATGAGCATAATTCTATGTTTCAGGAGAAACAGAAATAACTCTGGGTACCTAAAACAGAGGGAATTCAATGACGTACATAGATGAGAGAAATTGAGCAGGCATGGCAGTGCAGCCCAGATGCTGGCCAGAGCAACAGGGAGCAGATGAAGGCTGGAGGCACAGAGAGAGAGGGCACAGCACCTGAGCTCAGGGGTCAGGCTCATGGGAAGAGTGAGAACCAGAGTAATGCGTGGGCACTGGAGGCATGGTGGGGACATGCTGCCCACAGTGAAGAGGGAAGGGGCAATATCTTGATTTCTCTCTTCTTTCTTCCCACTCTATCTCCTACTAGGACTCTCCTTAGCCAAGCCCTAATGAAAGACAATTGACAAGGAAACCGGGAAAATCAGCCCGCAGAGATAAACCTGCCTAAGGTTCTGAACAGGACAGAGTAGGGGGAAGGAGGCATGGATCTGAGATTAAAATGGCCCAGCCTAGCACAATGGTAGAGTGTTCACTTCATTACAGTAGCAGTGAGTGCTAATAAATTCAGAAAAGAGAAAAGTGTTGTTGTTCCCAATACATTATGATGTAAATGCTCAAAACACTTTCGTATGTCACACATGTGTTTACACACACACACACACACACACACACACACACACACACACATATCAAGATGACTCAGAGAAGTCACCAAGGAGCTCAGAGGCAAATAGAGCATAGGGACATTTGAAATGGTGTCAAGTAATTTAAGAGTTATTTCTCCCCTCTGGCCTAAGAAATCAAAAGGGATCACTGCACCTATGGGATATTGTTGGGATCCTCAACCTGAATCCAAGTCAGTTAACTGGTCTCCTTTCTCTTTGGGAAAGTTAAGGTTGGCAGGCCTGGGAAACTGGCATCCTATGAAATACACATTTGCCACCTATCCAGTCTGCCCACCCTTTTTCTCTTAGCAGTTCCCGCAGCCTTTGGTGTCTGGCTTGTGGCTAGACACAATCTTGAGGCAACTGGCAAGCAGGGGCCTCGCCAGTCTGACTTCACCACGATGATATCAGAGCTGGGGTTGGGTTGCCAGTCTCAACATGTTGATGTCAAAGCCAGTCCACTCCTCCAACCTGCTTAATCTGTTGGCTGAAATAATTGGCCAACATTAAGCCGGGGACTAAATACCAAAGGATTATTTAAGGCCCCTGGTAGACTGGCTTCCCAGTACCAGCTGCTCCAAGTAGGTACTTTACAGCATGCTGTGTGCAGTGAGACAAGGTGTTAGAAGCAGAAAGATCTAGCTCCCAGATCCAGGTCTTTTGCTTACCAGAGATATGGTATTGGGCATTTCAAGCCTTTTATCTGTAAAATGGGAAGAATTCCATTAGGATTAAAGACATGGTACACACACAGGCCTACTATACTCTAGCACAGAATGTATGTTCAACCAGAGACACCTCTTGTGAGTGTGGATACCCAGTAAAGATTAATCATTGATAATAATCATAACTAATGAAGGAGATAGTTTTGCAAGATGGAATATTGCATCAACCACTAATACAAAATTACAGTATAAATAGGAAAATCAGTTGCACATGATGTTTCTGGATGTATGCTTTCTTTGCATGAGACAAAAATGTTTCTCAGTCTATTTATTTGGCAAATGACACCGATCATGCTTCCCACACTCTCAGATGATGGCCCTGATCCATAAAGTCAGCAGATCCTGCGAGGAAACTTTCCAAATCGGGTCAATAAATAGGAAGCCATTGGCATTACCCCTGACTTCACTAATTTTTAGAAAAACTAGGACTCGATATTTTTTTTACTTTGAATGTGCCTTGTCTTTCAATAACATGGAAACGTTACTATCTGCAGTTGTAAACATTTGGAAAGTATGAATTTCAGATGAGATTAATATTCACTAGTGCAGCACTTTCTAGTTCTTATATGTAAATATTTATCTCGTCTCCTATTCTTTTCCGCTAGTTTCTTTTCTTTTTCGTTTCTATGGTTGCTTCCTTCTTGCCTGTGTACTGTGTCATGCATGGGGATTGTTCATGAAATTAGACACATTTGATGATTTCTAGCAAAGCATCCAAATAATTTTGGAGTTACATCTCCCCTCTTACCTAGGAAATGAAAAGGGGAGCCATCTAAAAAAATGTGACATGAATCCAAGTAATTATTTTATCCAAGGATTTTATTTCAAAATTTGAGAAATCTGCACATGGGAAGAATCCAAAAACTAGACAACTGCTTTTCTTTCAAGGGGGTATGTTGACATATTCAGCAAATAATTTCCAAAACACTATGGGATGTTTGAAGTTGTTTTTCTATCTAGACCATGTGTGTGGCTTGAAAATCACATTTGTGTGGTATGTTTTCTTAGATTGGTTTGCCAGGTGACCAGAAATAAGAAGCAGGTTCTTAAAAGTTCCCTCCACCGATGCCCATCTCCCCCAGTGGAGGGCTTCAGTGCATTCCAGCCAGACATTTTTTGCTCTAACGCCCTGTGTGGCCTTGTTCAGTTTAGAATTGAACCCAGTTCAAAAAAGTCTGAGTCCAGGAAAAGATTGTGCAAGTCCCATGTTTACGCTGCTCTGTACATTCTTAACAATTCTAGCCATGTGATCCATAAACATCAATCTAAATTTTATGAGATTACCAATCAACTTTGCAGAAAATATTACAAATTTCAAGGCAAAAAAAAAAAAAACAATGGGGAAAATACTAAATAAAGCAATGTTTTCCCAAAAAAGTTTACGTAAGGCAATGAATGCAAGTGCATTTATCAAATCAGTGAAGCAAACATTTGTGAAGTGTGTACTTGGGGCGTCACTCTGTTGCTAGGTGCCTGGAGGAACGCAAAAGTGAGAGAGACCTCACTCCAGGCTCTCACTCAGCAAAACCACAGCACCATGCTACCTGGCTTTCGCAGAGAGGTTTGTTCCTCCTCCGGCTTCATCGCATCTGGTTTCAAGTCATCATAGTAGGGAATGGCTACCGTTATCTACATTCTACAGCTAGGAAAACAGAGGCGTGGAGATGCAGGGTAACTTGTGCACCATTAAATATTGAGTAAGAGGCAGAGACAAGATAGGAACCCAATCTGCCAGGCTCAAGAGCCCATGGTCTTTACCAGTAACTGGTCTGCCTCAAAATTCAGTCATGCAATTTATTCAATGAACTTTTTATTTTTATTTATTTATTTTTTGGAACTTTACTGTGTGTCAGTCTCTGTTCAAAAATCACAGAATCTAGCACTAAACAGAGTAGACAAATGCATGGTCTTCTCTCTGCCTCTTACATTCCATTTCTGGGAGTCAGAAAATAGAAAAATGGAGATATAGCACTGCAAGTGATATGGGCTAATTAAAGAATTAAGCAGGGAAAGACAAATAGTCACAGTTGATTGATTATGTTATTTCCTGTAGGGAGGTCATGAAAGGTCTCAGGGAAGATGGGGCAGTGACTTAATTAGGATACTAACAAGAGCTCATCATGTGGATTTTGGGAAGACTAGCACTGGGGGCCAGGAGTAATACTGAGCCTCCAAAGGCATGATTAAGAGAGGCCCAGAGGGGGAAGTCTAGGTCCATGAACATCAGAGGGAGCAGTAGACACAAAAGACCAGGACTGGGAGTTGGGAACAACTTAGCAGTGTGAATATCTGGATCAGACCTCCTCTCACAGTTCAGTGAGAGGACGCAAGGTCAGGGGCAGAGTGAGGACTCGATCCTATGGGGCCTTGTGGACCACTATAAGAACTTTGGCCTTTATTTGTGTATTGGTCAGAGTTCACTAGATCAACAGAATTCACAGAATGAAGAAAGGAAGGGAGAAAAAAAGGATTTATTAGATCATCTCACAATGTAGTCCTGAGTTTCGACTGCACGTGAAGAATCAGAGGAATCAGTAGCTGGTCGGGCGGTCTAAGCAACCACCAATTCAGTCCAGTCCAAGATGTGAAGATAAGGAAGCTCTTCGGAGAAACGGTGGCGAAGTTTCAGCTCACAGGCTGGAGGACGACGATCTCAGATGAGAGCAGAAGATCAAGAAGCTCTTTTTTTTTTTTTGTGGTACCGGGGATTGAACCCAGGGGTGTTCTACCTCCGCGCTACACCCCTGGCCCTATTTTTTATACTTTATTTTGAAACCGGGTCTCACGAAGTTGCGGAGGGCCTCACTAAGTAGAGAGAGAGAGACAGAGAGAGAGAGAGAGAGCTGAGGCTGACCGCGAACCCCGATCCTCTGGTCTCCGCCTCCCAAAGTACTGGGATTACAAGCGTGCGCCACCATGCCCAGCTCAAGAAGCTATTCAAGGAAACGGCAGAGTTGGAGACCGACGATCTCAGACGAGAGCAGACACATTTTCTTCAGGAAGAGTCGTGGCTCTCTCTCTATACGGCTTTCTCCTTCTTTTTATCCAAGTCCTGCACCTATCAGAACCCTGCTGCCCACATTTAGGGCAGGACTTCCGGTTCAATCTGCTGTTATACAACCAAAATCACATGATCTTAGGAGGGTCAAGTTGACAAACCAGACCAACTATCACAATTTGGAATGATTTGAGGAGCTACTGAAGGGATCTGAGAAAAGTGACATGATTTGACTAGACTATGAGGAACCAGGATGGAGGTGGGGACTGGGTAGGCGACTACTGTCAGGCTAGCGATGATGTTGGACTGGGCCAGGATGGCAGTGCGGAGACGGTGGGTAATGGATTGTTGATCAGTTTTGAAAGGAAAGCTGACTGGGTTTGCCTATAGGACTGTGAGAGGAATGGAGAAGCCAAGAATCACTGTGGAAAGCTGGGCGTGGTGGCACATACCTGGAATCCCAGTACTTGGGAGGCTGAGACAGGAGGATCTAGGGTTCCAGGCCAGCCTCAGCAACTTAATGAGACCGTGTTTCAAAAAAATAAAAAATAAAAAGGGCCAGGGTATAACTCAGAGGTAGAATGCCCTTGGACTCAATCCCCAGTACCAAAGGAAAAGAAAAGAATAGAGAATCTCAATGGAGTCTTGTCCTGAGCGTCCAAGAGTAGAGTTGTCACTTGCTGAGGTGGGGAAGGTAGAGAAGACTGAGGAGTAGAGGAATGACCCTGGGCTAAGGGAGGCAGCAGCCTCAAAGCCCCGGAGTCATCTCCTCCATTATTCGTTATTTCTAGTCAGTTACTAAACACAGTCAATTTCGCCATGAAAACAGTATCTTCCTCGCCTGCCCTTCCTTCTGCAGCCTCGGCGCCCTCCTTTACCCTGAGTGACTGCAGCTGCATCCCACTCAGTTCTCCTGCCTCTCCTCCTTCCACCAGACCCAACAAATACCACCAGATTCATCTTAAAACAGGGTCTTGCTAAGCTGCTGAGGGTCTTGGTAAATTGGTAAGGGTGGCCTTGAACCTGAGATCCTCCTGTCTCAGCCTCCTGTAATGGTTTGGATTTGGGTGTCCCTCAGCCCTCGTGGAAACAGGGTAGCAATGTTGGAAGCGGGGCTTGGTTGTAATCTCAGCAGTGGATAAATCCATGGCCTGTAGGGTGTGGCTGGAGAAGGTGGATCCCTGGGGGTGGAGCCTTGGGGATTATACATGGCTCCTCCTCCCCTCACTGGCTCTCACTCTTGCTTCCGGCTTCCATGAGGTGAGGAGCACAACCCATGTGCTCTCCCTCTCTCCGCTTCCTGCGCATGCCCTGAGATCCGTGGTCCCCGGCCTCACATGGACTGAACCCCAATATCTCCAAGGAAAACTGTGAGCAAATAAATCTTCCTTTCTCTAAATTATGTGGTCAGGTCTTTAGATTATGGTTGTAAGAATGTTGACCCCAGAACACCTCCAAAGTTCTGGGATTACAGGAGTGTGCTGCTGCGCCCGGCTTCAGACTTCGTGTGTGTGTGTGTGTGTGTGTGTGTGTGTTTCTGGGGACTAAAGCCATGAGCATCCTACCTCTGAGTTCTACCCCTAGCCCTCTTTTATTTTGAAACAGGTTCTCGCTAAGTGGCTGACAGCCTCACTAAGTTGGTGATGTCTCGAACCTGCCATCCTCCTGTCTCAGCCTCCCAAGTACTGGGATTACAGGCGTGCACCACCAGGTCTAGCATGAGTTGCTTTTTCAGATCCAGCTTAGAGTCCCCGCCGCTCCTATGTGTGCTCATAGATATTAGGTAAATTGGTCATTTTGCCTGTGGTTTGATTTAACTTAGTGTATTAGTCAAGGTTTTCCAGAGTAACAGAACTCACAGGATATATATATATCCTGTGATATACATATACATATGTGATATACATATATACATATATATATTATATAATATATATATATATATATATTACAAAAGGGGATTTATCAAATCCTCTCACACTTAGAAGCAGTGGACTCCCAGGTGGCCGCCTGTACCTGGAGAGCTGGAGGAACCAGCGCTGGTCAAGTGGTCTAAGAGCTGGAGTCCCAGAATTGGAGCAACCAATGATGCAGGGCCAGTCCAAGATGGAAACGCCAGGAAACTCCCCGGAGAATCGTTGGTGAGAGGCCAGTTAGAGGAGCAAAGGAGCTGAAGCCAGGTATCCCAAGTGAGAGCGGACGCACCAGCACTCAGGAAGAACGCGGGGGCCTTCAGGCCACTTCCTCCTTCTCTTTTCATCCGGATCCCCAGCCTATCAGAACAGTGCTGCCCACACGCAGGGCGGGACTTCTCCTTCCATCTGCTGTTCCACAAGCCAATCATCTCATCAGCACAGCCAAAGTCACATAATCTTAGGTGTTTCGTAATCCAGTCAAGTTGACAATCCAGATTAACCATCACACTTAGCCAATATGCTTATAATGCCAGGAAGCCTAACTCTTGAATTAATAATGTCATGATCTGAATTCAAGTTAAGAGACTGGAGTCAAGTGAAATTAATGAACTCTCATAAGGCCACCCAACTAGTCCCTGGTAGGGCTGAGAATCAGAAACTGGCCCCTCCCAACCCGTGGCAGGTAATCTCCCCTGGACAGGTCCCTAGTGAGCAACTATCTCTTGTCTAGGAAACCTCTTTGAAAATGGTGCTGTTCCTCGGTTTCTCCAATCTCTCCCGTGCACACTCCTCAGTTCACTCTAATCTCACCTTCTTTTTTTTTTTTTTGTGGTACCAGGGATTGAACCCAGGGGCGTTCTACCTCCGCGCTACACCCCTGGCCCTATTTTTTTATACTTTATTTTGAAACCGGGTCTCACGAAGTTGTGGAGGGCCTCACAAAGTAGAGAGAGAGAGAGAGAGAGAGACAGGGAGAGAGAGAGAGAGAGAGCTGAGGCTGGCCGCGAACCCAGATCCTCCGGTCTCCGCCTCCCAAAGTACTGGGATTACAAGCGTGCGCCACCACGCCCGGCTCTAATCTCACCTTCTCATCAAGTCTTGCTCTCTCCAGGGATCACAGTGCTCTGCTGGGTCTCTCAGCAGCAATGACATAGCCAATCACCTCATTCTTTTCAAAATGTTTTTTTAATATATTTTCAATTTCAGTCTTTCTCTGATCTCCATATTTATGTATTTACTTTTTTTAAAGAACATCTCTAAATTAACCTCCCCCTCAAGACCACTGCTAATTTCCTATCCCTCCCCCCAAAAAAAAGCCCTGGTCAAATTTGAATTGCAGAAATCAGTATATGGCATCAAACACTCAAAAGACAATGGAAGAAAGAAGTAGGCTCAGGCCATCAAATCATGCTTTGTCATTGATGAGGCGTGGCACAAACTGGTTAGGTGTAAATAGCACCATGAATGTGGTTTTTTGTTTGTTTGTTTTGGGTAGTACTAAGAAGTGAACCCAGGAACATTCTACCTCTGAGCTACACCTCCAGCCCTTTTTTATTTTTATTTTGAAACAGAGTCTCATTAAGTTGCTGAGGGTCTGGCTAAGTCACTGAGACTGATCTCAAACCCTCAGACTTCCCAAGTATTGGGATTTGGGGTGGGTGCCACCATGCCTAATGACTTTTTTTTTAATGTTTTGTAGCTCCATGACTCGCTTCCACAAATCTTGAGTTATCATTAAGCTTGTTATATTATGTCTAAGAAACTTCCCTACACCCAATGTAAGATGGATATCTTATCCAGAAGCATCTTTTAGGATCTGATTCCACATCCAGAGAAAAGGTGGCCACTGGGGGGAAAGACGGATAAAAGGGAATGAACTAAATGACCCCAGAGCTTGATCTTGCCCTATTATCCTCTAACACACAAATTGATATGAGGATACAACAACAATTTCATAGGTTTAGCAACTAAAGTAGACTGGCCTCATGGGAAATGAAACTAAACCAGTGACAAGAAGTGGTACCTCTCTCCTTCCTTCCCCCCTCCCTCCCTTCCTCCCTTCCTTCCTTTTTCCTTTCTTCCTCCCTTTCTCCTTCCTTCCTTCCTTCCGAGAAGTATACAGTTACCTCTTGCTTCACTGTTAACTTCTATGGATCACAGGGTCCTCCCCAGCAGTTGCTCTCTCCAGCCAAGCTGGCCCTGTCCGCATATGGCCCACCCTGTCCCACAGCCCCCAATCTATGCCACATTTCAGTCCAAGCTCTGTGTCACTTGGTTCAGATCCCAAAAGAGAGGAAAAAGATTGGTGGCCAGATGCCCATGGACTGGCTCGCCTTGAGTCGGATGCCATACCTGTGGCCGGTAGAAGCGGACCATGGTTTTCAAACATAAACAGCTGGGCTCACAAGATCTGTGAGTCCAAGCATTTCTTTTTTCTTTCTTTCTTTCTTTCTTTCTTTCTTTCTTTCTTTCTTTCTTTCTTTCTTTCTTCTTTTTTTTTTGCAGTACTGAAAGGGACTACTTTATAGTCCATTTCAACCTGTTGTGGATTATGTCATTGTAAACAGCGAAGAGGAAAGCTCCTGTTTTCCTGATAAACACTCCCTGAGAATAAACCTTAACTACAATGATTAGTGAAAATTGCAGAAGTAGGTATGCAATGCACTAGAACGAAAGCATCGAGGTAAAAAGGGAGAAAGGGGATTAAAATGGAAAGGAAAGGCAAAAGAACAGAATCCACCAAATGAAATGCCTCTCTGTGTGTGTACCCACGTGAAACTGCAGAGCAGTCAAAGAAGAATGAATTGGTTTTAAAAGAAACCAAAATGCAAAAGTTAAAAAAATAAAAAGGAAAATATTAGCTGGATTGTAGCCAGTTTCTGGGCTCCAGACATCTGGAGCCGAGAGGCAGCAAGGTGAGGAGCTGTCCCGCTCCACGCTTGCCTTGTGGGGGCTGGTTACTGGGGATATTTACATTAAATTAATGTGGCTGGCTATGGCTGTGTTCAGCACTTGGATACGCGGTTAAATAATCAGTGTGGTTTGGCTGCTGGTTTCTTTACTGTGGTTAAATAATTGGTGTTGTCTTGGTTGCGAGCTACTTTAAAAAATGTATATGTGCACTTGTTTCTCTCCCTCTCTCTCTCTCTTTTTTTTCTTCCTCTTGAGCAGTTTTGACAAGCTCTAGGCAGAAACGTGGCTGACCAGCTTTTCAAAGGGAATTTTCCTTCATCATGGATCCTTCCCCAGATACTTTCCAAGGGTTGGAGAATCTTAGAGATTTTTCTTTCTGGGACCTAGAAGGTCCTAGGAAGGAATTCAGTTTACTTCTTTTGCAGATTAGAGATAAGGCTGAGCCTAAAGGCATCTAGGGTTTTCCAGAAATGGGCTCTACATTTGTGGTGACGGTTCACTTGATTCTCAGATTTGCTACAAGAATGGGGAAAGAAAATTATGCTGACCATTGGGAAAATGAACCCAGGTGTAGGTATCTCCCCATGTTATTCGTTGCTGGACCTGTAGGACCTAGAACAGTCCCTGACGCACAATATTTGTATTTGTTCAGTATTTTTTGAAGGAATGAAAGACAGTAACGGTGAGAATTCACGATTCAGGATTGATGCAACTCCTATCCCAGAAACCTGCTTCATTCAGTCATGTTGTGGATTTGTCAACTGGTCATTGAACTGTCACAAACTGCTCTGCCTGGGCCGTGGGAAGCCCTCTCCTCTCCAGCTGGCTCTGTCCCTTCCCAGATCCGCCAAACCCTGACCCCAGGCAAATGACAATCAGGACAATTAACCCCTCTGCTGACAATGAGGTGACCGGGACAGCACAGGGCAGGTGACAGCTCAGGTCCAGGCAGGCCTGCCTCTGACAGACTTGCAAACGCCTCCGAGTTGTCTCCAGGTTCCCGATGGCGAAGTCAGCTGCTGCTCAGAAGCCCCAAGTTCTCGGGGTTCCACAGGCCGTGGGACCCCAGTGCCCCAAGCTTGGAGTTGGACACAGAGAGGAATCACTTCATAGAAGATGGCGAGGCAAGAGCAAAGCTCCGTTTCTCAAGTGTGTCCCCGCAACGAAAGGACGCTTCCGTCTCCTCACGGTCCATGTCATCATGTAGTGGTTGCCCAGAGATCCGTTTCTGGGTACTCTTCCTTATGAGGAGCCTAATGTTGGATTGCTTCACATACTTGAACTTAAATCTGTACTTTATTAATTTTCTGAAGACTTAAGTAATTATTATGTATTATATGTAATAAGAGAAATTTAAATCGACACTATGATGTGATATAATTTTTACCTATCAGATTGGCAAAGATCCAAAAGTATAATAACGTCTTGTTTTGGTGGTAAGACAAGGAAATAAACACTGCTATACACTCGCACAAAAACATACCTCCTCTTTGACTCAGTAATTCCACCTAGCTGCATTAAAGTACTTAGGAAATGACGACTGTGCAAGGATTGGAAGAACAAAAAATTGGAACGTAAATATTCACTATGAAGGCACTGGCTCAATAATTTATGTAACACAGAATGGAGTACTATGCACTCGCCAAAAGGGTAAGCAGGTAATACAGCAGTTCTTCATAAAGTAACACGGAACAGTGTCCAAAATATACCAGTGAGTGAAAAAATAAGGCAAAGACTGTTGTTTTTTAAAAGATACTTGTGTTCGTATATACATGTGATACCCCCATGCATGAAAGCAATTGATAACAGTGATTAAAGGAAGCGGATACCTGTGTGCAAAGGTGATGGAGACTTTCTGAAGTCATACACTTTTTAAAAGTTCAGCATTTTGTATTCATATCCTGTTTTAAAATAAATTTAAAGCCAGGCGTGGTGGCGCACACTTGTAATCCCAGTACTTTGGGAGGCGGAGACCGGAGGATCCGGGTTAGCGGCCAGCCTCAGCGCGTGCGCACGCTCTCTCTCTCTCTGTCTGTCTGTCTCTCTCTCTCTCTCTCCTTAGCGAGGCCCTCCGCAACTTCATGAGACCCGGTTTCAAAATAAAGCATAAAAAAATAGGGCCGGGGGCGTAGCGCGGAGGTAGAACGCCCCTGGATTCAATCCCTGGTACCGCAAAATAAATAAATAAATAAATAAAATAAAATAAAATAAATTTAAAAATTTTTAGTAAACTGGAAAACCGAAAAGAATGTGTTGTAAGCTTTGGTAATGAAATGCGTATCTATGTAGGCATATGACATAAAGCCACCTATCATAAACTTCCCTAGTCAAAAGAACAATGTAACAGAATTTTTGACGTAGGGTGGGTACTTAACAAACACTCCTGGGATGTATAACTGAATTATAAGAATGATTATATCAACTTAAATTTCAGAAGATGTATACCATGGAGAGACCAACTTTTGGATTCAAATGGCACATCTGGCTTTATTTTTTAATTTGCGCACACCTGTAATCCCAGTACTTAGGAGGCTAAGACAGGAGGATTCCAAGTTTGAGGCCAGTCTCAGCAACTTAGTAAGACCCTATTTCAAAATTTAAAGGGGGGGGGGCTGGGTGTAACTCAGAGGTATAATGCCCCTGGGTTCAATCCCCAATACACAAAAGGAAAAAAGACTGCTAAGAGTATATAACCCCATCCTCCTCCTTCCTATTTCCAATATCACTTACATCTTGTATCATATTAGTGTGGTGCATTTGTTCAATTGAAGAATCAATATTGATATATTATTTTGAAATAAAGTCTATAATTTATATTAGGTTAACTCGGTATTATACATTCTATGGGTTTGACAAATGACAAATGTTATGTATTCACTATTAGAGTTTCATAGTGAAGATTCTCTGCCCCAGAAAATCCCTGAAGCATTCTGTTTTAACCTAGAAGGGACCTTAAGTGCAATCTTTTCGGCACATGTAATAGAAACTCAGTATCTGTTGGATTCAGTTGAATCAAATTCAATGAAGTAATAAGCAGACGTAAAATGTAAGAAGAGTGTGAACTTGTCAGTTGTATGTTTGGTGAAGTTCTGGATACACATTTCATTCAAAAGAATCAGATGGTGTGTATCAATCAATACGATCATGTATTTTTTCCCCAGATATTTTATGACAGCTATTGATTTTCAACAATAAAGCTGTAAACAATTCTAATGTGTTTCCCCGAAACTGTTTGAGAATCAGACTTTCACACACCTAGCTGTGTGTTTTCTCCACGATCCCTCGGTTTTCTTTAGAAAGCGTTCTCTCTCTAATCAAAGCACATGGGCACACCACTCAGACAGAGCCAGGCTCCAGAACTCTCGCCAGTACTACTGAGGGGAAAGCGCCTATTTCTTTTTTTTTTTTTTTGCGGTACCGGGGATTGAACCCAGGGGCGTTCTACCTCCGCCCTACGCCCCCGGCCCTATTTTTTATACTTTATTTTGAAACCAGGTCTCACGAAGTTGCGGAGGGCCTCACTAAAGAGAGAGAGAGAGAGAGAGAGAGAGAGACAGGGAGAGAGAGAGCGAGAGAGCTGAGGCTGGCCGCGAACCCGGATCCTCCGGTCTCCGCCTCCCAAAGTACTGGGATTACAAGCGTGCGCCACCACACCCGGCTGAAAGCGCTTATTTCTATTTGCACTGCTAGAAAGTACATTGTATCCTCAGTATTTATTGCTGTTATTATTACTAGAAAGACTCTCAGGAATGGGCTGGGGCAAATGGTATATGCATTCTCATTTTAATTTTATTTAACTATTTATTTATTTTGGTACTGGGGATTGAACCCTGGGGTGTTCTACCTCCTAGCTACACCCCCAGCCCTTTTTATTTTTTATTTTGAAACAGGGTCTCGCTAAGTTGCTGTGATAATTAATCTAATTTGTCAACTTGACCGGATCATGACACACCCAAGATCATGTGACTTTGGGTGTGTAACAGCAGATTAAACAGAAAGTCCTGCCCTAAATGTAGGCAGCAGGGTTCTGATAGGTGCAGGACTTAGATAAAAGAAGGAGAAAGCCACGTAGAGGGATGCGCGACTCTTTCCGGAGAAAACACATCTGCTCTGGTCTGAGATCGCTGGCCTCCAACTTCGCCGTTTCTCTGAAGAGCTTCTCGATCTGCTCTCCTCTGAGATCATCGGCCTCCAGCCCTTCGAACTGAAACTTCACCATTGTTTCTCCGAAGAGCTCTTAGACCACTCAACCAGCTACTGGTTCCTCTGACTCTCCACGCGCAGTCGGAACTCGGGACTACATTGTAAGCTGATCTGATAAACTCCTTTTTCTATATATTCATTCTGTGATTTCTGTTAGTCTAGTGAACCCTGACCAATACAGTTGCTGAGGCTGGCCTCAAACCTGTGATCCTCCTGTCTCAGACTCCCAAGGACCTGTAACTCCAAGTTACAGGTATGACACCATGTCTGGCTCTGACTCGCAGTTTACAATTTTTTTTTTTTTTGCGGTACTGCGAGTCGGAGACCGGAGGATCCGGGTTCGAGGCCAGCCTCAGCTACTTAGTGAGGCCCTCCGCAACTTCGTGAGACCCGGTTTCAAAATAAAGTATAAAAAATTAGGGCCGGGGGTGTAGCTCGGAGGTAGAATGCCCCTGGGTTCAATCCCTGGTTCCGGGGAAAAAAAAAAACCTGTTATGGGTCCAGGAGAGCGGTTCTTCTAGTGTTGAATTTGCATTTGTGTCTGTCAGCTTTCCATTACTATAACAAACACCTGAGATAATCAACTGAGAAGAGAAAAGGAGCATTTTGGCTCACAGTTGTGGAGGATTCAGTCCGCAATGGTTGTGTCCCATTGCTTTGGCCTGTGGTAGTACGTCGAAGCAGGAGCTCGAGGTAGAGTAAGTGCCCACCTCATGGCCAGTAGGCCAATGAGAGAAAGAGGAAAGACTGGGGTCCCACAGTCCCGCCCAAGGCTACACCCCCAAGGACCTCCCGGTAGGCCCCACCTCCCAGTAGCACCTCTGGGACTGAGCCTTGAAAAGGAAGGCCTTTAGATGGCCTTATAGATCCGAACTCTAGCAACATCATAGGCTACTTTGATCTCATGGCACTCTCCCTACAGAAGGAGGCTTGCAGGTTCAGTAGGCAGGGAAGAGCACTGGAGAATGTCAGCCACCAGTAATTAAATGTCTCGTCTTAGAGGGCGTGGAGGTCACTGGAGCTGGTAACATAGCCCTGCCTGGCTGCAAAGGGAGTGAAGATGTACCGCCTCCAGTGTGGCAAGAAGAGGCCAGGAGAACCGGAAGTACTGACAAGAACCGGAAGTACCGACCTGCAGAAGTACCGTAGGACACGTTTGCCGAGAGTTAGATACACATCTTCTTTGACAATTTTTAAGTCTCATCTAATATTTTGGATTGTTGCATTTGTTAAAACTTCTAAGGAAGTCCTAAATAATGATGATATTGACTGTCTTATTTCCAATCTTAATTCATAAGGCTCTCGTATTTTGTAATAAAATGTTTGCTATTGGTTTCTGGATGGTATTTTTTAATATTATTTAATTCTTTTCTACCTATTCCTTCTTTACCTGAGATTTTTTTATGGGAAATGGCTGCTGATTTTATCGTGTTTTCCCATTATTGTTTGAAAAAATCATATATTTTTCTCTTTTATAGTGTAGACAATTATCTGGTTACAATTTGGTAAATTTGGGTCTACAGAATAAATTCCTCATGGTCTTAGAGTACTTTTTTTTTCCAGGTTCTGGGGGTTGAACCTGGGACGTTCTCTCTCCAAGCTACACCCCTACCCCCCTTTTCAAATTTTTTAATTTTGAAACAGGGTCTTGCTAAGTTGCAGAGGGCCTCACTAAGTTGCTGAGGCTGGTCTTGAACCTGTCTCAGCCTCCCAAGTACTTGGATTACAGGCTTGTGCCACCACACCTGGCTAGAGTACTATTATTTTGAAACAGTGAGGTGTCTCAGGACTAGAGTGTCTACCCCTTGGCTGGTGGCACCCAAAATGGCCAGTCACTAGTCCATGGTTCATCTGACCATGAAACCAAATCCCCACGAGGCAAAAGCTGGGAAACCAGCTGCTGGCTGACATTACAGATGTAGTTATATGTTGAGGGGAGGGAACTGAGATTACATGCATTTTCCAGGAGCAGTGGCTTTAAAGGGAGACTCTCTCTTCAATAATTACATAAAGGTAAGGAACAGAAACATTTCTCTGATTAAAAAAAAGGTGAACACGACAAAGGCCCCAGATAAACAGATAAAGAGTAGAATGAAGGAGCCCCAATAAATGCTTAGAAGAGAAATAAGAGTTGGTATGTATGTGAACGCATGTCTGTGCACACATGTGTATGTGTTTATAACTATTTGGGCATGCATGTACAAGTACATACATACATGTGCATGTGTGTCTGGGTGTGCACACAGGTGTATACGTGTGTGAGTGGTGTATACTGTGTGTGAGTGCCTATGTGTGCACATGTACATTTCTGTGTGCACAGACAGGAATGGAATGGGTTAAGTATTTGAAGTTGGGTTTCCAAAGTATTATATCTTGTAACTATAGTAATGACCCCTGGGCATTTTCCTGAAGAGTCACTGCAAATTTTTAAGTGGAGCGGAGATTTAGTCAGACTCATTTAATGGCAGAATGGTGGATTGCTCTAGAGTAGTAATTCCATCATGCTGTCTAAAGATGCAAAAACTTCTGAGGACGTGTTCCCTGTGTAGTAACTTTATGTTGAAATGAGAAAAAGTAGGACCATGTAGTCAATTCTTTGAATGTTGAAATGTACTCGATAAAAAGGCATTTATTCACTGGTTATTTCCTCCCTGAATTGGGAATCTTGTATCTCCTTAATTATTTATTTATTTATTTATTGTTTATTTGTTAATACTTGACAAAATAAACATCCTTTTTTTTCTAAGAATTTTTTTCTTAATGAACTGATCTATGGAATCTGAAAGTTTGGCCACCACTGGCAGGATTATTTAAACAGAAATGTGCCTTTGTATTCTTTCTCCCCAAATACATATTCCTTAGGAAAGAATTCAAGTAGCCGGTTGTGGTGGCGCACGCTTGTAATCCCAGTACTTGGGAGGCTGAGACTGGAAGATCCGGGTTCACAGCCAGCCTCAGCTACTTAGTAAGGCCTCTGCAAAGTAGTGAGACCCTGTTTCAAAATAAAGAATAAAAAATAGGGCTGGGGGTGTAGCTCAGAGGTAGAATGTCCCTGGGTTCGATCCCCAGTACCGCAAAAAAAAAAAAAAAAAGAATTCAAGTGTAGTGGAGTTGGCACAGGCATGCGTAGTTTGAAAAGGCTCCCAAGTGCTTTGGAGATGCATCCCTGCTTTAGAATTTTTGGTTTGAAGAAAGAATTGGGAAACACCTAATGATCAACAATAACTTCTAAGAAACCAGGGCAGGGAGGAGACAGGCAGGATGAATGTGAAAAGCATTTTCTTAGTCCACATTAATAGGGCTCGAGGATAGTCCTTAAGGGAGATAAAAAAAAAGATGGAGTCCAGATGTCAGCTGTGAGGATGAGTCAGTTTGCTGTACATGTGTAGAGTTTCCTTCACATAGGGTTCCCAGCCTTTTACTTTGTTCTCGAGAGACAAAAAGAAGACGTTGGAGAAGACTGAGGTAGACATTGGGGGTATAAGGTATATAGGATTCTAGAGTACAGCATTTGCCACAAACTGAAGTATTGATATTTTCTGATTAAAACAAAAATAAATTAGAAAGTGAGTAGGTAAGTGCTTGTGACTTATGATTCTGTTAAGCTGCAAGAGTCCTCAAGAATCCCTAGTACCCAGGTGATATATTTCTAAGTCCCTTAAGGGCAAGAATCTGCCTCGTCCTACTTCATATCCGCCATATTGCTAAGCACCAACAGGCAATTGGTGTTCATCAACTGAACTTTTTGTTGTTTCACTGACCATCTCGATACTTCTATAAACATCATTCCATACATAAAGACTTCAGAACTCTTCCATATTCTTCAACTTCTCAGGGTCTCTGTTTCCTACTTTTCTATAGCACACATGATTTGGACCAGCGCTGAGTTAGCTGACTTAGACAATAAGAAATAAGTTCTGAGGTTTCCTTCATTCCATTCACTGAATATTCGACTGACTACCTATGGTGGGCATCGATTGGCTGTGAGACGTGAAGAAGGAGGAGAATCCAGATAGGCACCAGCATCTTTTATCTAATTGGCTGAATATGATGGGAAGTGTTCTGATCATCTACCATTGCATAATCAACCATTTCAAAACTTGGTGGCTTCAAATAGCATTATTATTATTCCTCCTCCTCCTCCAGCTCCTCCTCCTCCTCCTCCTCCTCCTCCTCTTCAAGGGTTACCATCATGTTTGAAAAGTCAAATCCGATGGTTACCCCTGAGAAGTGACCACGGAGGAAAGCAAGGTTTCATTGGTCGCAGAGCGGGAGGAGTGACATGGCGGGGTTGAGAACAGGAGCAGAGGAAGGAAGTGAGCCAAGCAGTTTTCCTAGGAATGGGATAGTTACTGGTGGGGACTTGTGGTCTAGAAAAAGTTTTCATTCTTTGTTCATTTGTTTGTGTAAAATAGGACAAAGTATAGCCTATTGTGAGCGCACGGGAACAATCCCACGGCCAACGCCATCATACGTGTCCCCGTTGCATGCCGAGGCCTTGGGCCTCCCTTGAAGCCCACTGAGAGCTGTATCAAGGCCACGATAAACAAACAGGGAGATAGATGATAGATGGATAGATATAGATAGATAGATAGATAGATGATAGATGATAGAAAGATGATAAAAGATAGATGATAGATGATAGATAGATGATAGATCGATGATAGAAAGATCGATGATAGGTAGATGATAGATAGATAGATGATAGAAAGATCGATGATAGATAGATAGATAGATAGATGATAGATAGATAGATGATGGATGGATGGATGGATGGACGGACGGACGGACGGATGGATGAAATCATTTTAACCTGTAGAGGTTCTCAAACTCTGGTCCCCGAGAAGCAGCAGCAGTATTCCCTGAGAACTTTTTTTAGAAATGTAGACTCTCAGGGGCCCAAGTTTTAGCAGTCTGAAACTCCAGCAGTCAGCAACCTGGATTTTAATGAGGTTTCCTAGGAATTCTCATGTTGGCTAGATCTTGAGACCCACTAGTCGAAAGGAAAAACATTAAAGAAGCAACTGAACGTTCCTCGTTCCTTACCAGCCTAAAAGGTCGCTGAGGATGAAAGGGATCTTGTCACGTGTCTAATCTGGCCTTGGACCTTACAGGTGAGGGAGCCAAGTCATAAGGGGTGAGTTGTCCAAGCCCTTCTGGCAGGGCCGAGATGACAACTACAAAGAATCCCCCAAAACCAGAACCAGGGATCTGTTGGTTTCGACGTGCCATGCAGCCACAGCCTTTCTACTAATTTTTTAAACATAGGTTTATAGGGTGCGTTTTCCACCACTCAAGTCAGAGCAAGAGGGACCGTCTTCCCTCAAGCTGGCTCTTTAAAAGCTCAGCTTTGGCGATTACAGAGGCGCAGCGTCCCAGGCTTTTCTGCAGCCAGATAAATCTACATGTGCTGCGCTCCGGCTGACTTGGGCCATTTCAAACTCACTCGGCCTCTGGGGAGAGGCGGACAGCCCAACTCCGAGCGCGCTGGAGCCCCGGCTCCCTCTGCTTCTGCAGAGGAGATTTAGCCTTAATTTTTGTGACAGATGGAGTTGATAGTCTCTCCACGGAAAGGGGAGGAAAAAAGCGCCAGTTTTTGACATGCCGCAGACGCCCGGTGCCTCTGGTGGCCGAAGGCTGCGTTGCGCCCCAGTTAAGGTGGCTCCTGAGGTCCCGCGCGGGGACCTCAGACGCTCAAACCTAAGGCGGGACCGAAGTCACACTAACTTAAACCTGGCTGCCAGTCGATGCATCTCCTCCTCTGTCTTGTGACCACGGCCGGGTGGTGCTGTTCAACATTCCTGAATTTTTTTAATAGTGTTATTTTTTTGAAAAATAATAAAATTGTATTCTAAGAAATTGATTAGGTGGATTGGATTTGTCTTGCAATTTGAAAACGATGCTTGGCTCTAGGGTTCTACCTACCAGATGGGCTAGCTGGGGGCTGGAGGGGGTTAATATCTCTCCAACTAAATCTCTCTCTCTCTCTCTCTCTCTCTCTCTCTGTGTGTGTGTGTGTGTGTGTGTGTGTGTGTGTGTTCGGTTTTGGTGGGGCATTTTTAAGTCTCCAAAGTTCCACATTAAATTCTCTGGATTCTCCCCGCTGATGACCAGAACTCAAAGAAAGATGGGAAACCTGAAAAAAAATAAATAAACTGACTCCTGAACCAGTCGAAGACACAGAGTGAGTGTGTGTGTGTGTATGTGTGTGTGTGTGTGTGTGTGTGTGTGTGTGTGTGTAGGAGGACTAGGGAGAATAATAAAAAGCACCCCCATCAAAAAATAAAAATAAAAAAGGAAAAAGAACTCAACAAAAAGGCCGATGGCTGAGCCGGATGCGAACAGCTGCCCCTCCGGCCTGGCGGCTGGTTCTGCAGATCCGAGCCTCCTTAAGAGTAGGCGGAGCTCCGGGCCTCTGTCAGGCTCCCTAAGCCGTTCCTTTCAAGCCCTGAATGCCTGAGTGCGAGCTGCCCACCGCCCTCCCAGCCCTCCCCCACTCCGCAGCCCCACTCCAGCGGCTCGTAAAAAAAAAAAAGTTTCAACAACAACAGGCAGGACCAATAGCATCTCGGAAAGCCGGGAGAGGGGGCCGAGCGAAGGGCTAAAGAGTGGAGAAAGGAGAAAGCGGGCAGGCTCGGAGCGCGGGGCCGGGGCTCGGCGAGCCGGAGGAGCGTTGCTAATGTTTTTGTTTGTTTGCTTTTCCATGCATGCATAATGAGGGGGCACCGCGGCACCACGCGGGGGCTCCCGGCCCACTTTTGTATTTAAAGCCTCGCTGCGAGCGAGTCGGCAGCCCGGCTCGGCGGATCCGCTCCCCGGGCTCCTGGTCACCCGAGAAGCCGCCGCCGAGAAAGCCGGGAGCCGCTCTCCGGCCGCGCCGAGCTGCTGCCGCTGCCGCTCTCCGCGCCGCGGGAAGGAGCTGCCGGGGCCCGGCCAAGGCGGGGGTCGCCGGGGAGGGGGAGGGGACGCGGGAAGGCGGGCAGCGCTCGGACGCCGAGCCAGGAAGCGGCGCGATGCGAGAGCCCGCGGCGGCGGCGGCGCGGCGCTGAGCCGGAGGAAGGAGCCGCGGCCGCACGAGGATCTGCAGGCGCGGAGCGAGATGCACCCGCGGCGCCGCGGGGACCCGCAGCCCCGCCGCCGGCCCGCGGCCCGCAGCCCCCCGGGGCGACAGTGAGCGCCTCCCGCCCCCGCCGGGCCGGGCCGAGGCTCTCGGGAGGGGAACCGGTGCAGATCGCGGCGGCCGTACACTTCCAGCAGCCGGCGCAGCGGGAGCGAGAGCCCACCTTCGGCCACCAGCGGGGCAGCGGCAGCGGCGCGCATGGATTTATGAAGACACTCATGCAAGAAGTGGGCAGGACTTGGGTAAACTTTTCCGCCGGCTCCGCGTCCGCCGCTCCCCGCGCCTCGTCTCCGTTCCCCTGCTCGCCCGGCGGCCGCCGCTGCCCGCGATGGTGGCCGCGCTGCTGGGCGGCGGGGCCCGCGGGGGGACCGTGCCGGGAGCCTGGCTGTGCCTGATGGCGCTGCTGCAGCTGCTGGGCTCGGCGCCGCGGGGCTCGGGGCTGGCGCACGGCCGCCGCCTCATCTGCTGGCAGGCGCTGCTGCAGTGCCAGGGGGAGCCGGAGTGCAGCTACGCCTACAACCAGTACGCCGAGGCGTGCGCGCCGGTGCTGGCGCAGCGCGGCGGGGGCGACACGCCGGGGGCCGCCGCCTTCCCCGCCTCGGCCGCCGCCGCCTCGTCGCGCTGGCGCTGCCCGAGCCACTGCATCTCGGCCCTCATTCAGCTCAACCACACGCGCCGCGGGCCCGCGCTGGAGGACTGTGACTGCGCGCAGGACGAGAACTGCAAGTCCACCAAGCGCGCCATTGAGCCGTGCCTGCCCCGGACGAGCGGCGGCGGCGCGGGCGGCCCGGGCGCGGGCGGGGTCATGGGCTGCACCGAAGCCCGGCGGCGCTGCGACCGCGACAGCCGCTGCAACCTGGCGCTCAGCCGCTACCTGACCTACTGCGGCAAGCTCTTCAACGGGCTGCGCTGCACGGACGAGTGCCGCACGGTCATCGAGGACATGCTGGCCGTGCCCAAGGCGGCCCTGCTCAACGACTGCGTGTGCGACGGCCTGGAGCGGCCCATCTGCGAGTCGGTCAAGGAGAACATGGCCCGCCTGTGCTTCGGCGCCGAGCTGGGCAACGGCCCGGGCAGCAGCGGCTCGGACGGGGGTCTGGACGACTACTACGACGAGGACTACGACGACGAGCAGCGCGCCGGGGGTGCGGGCGGCGAGCCGCTGCTGGACGACGACGACGGCGTCCCGCACCCTGCGCGCCCGGGCGGCGGCGCTGCAGCGGCGGGAGGCCGCGGGGACCTGCCCTACGGGCCAGGGCGCAGGAGCGGCAGCGGCGGCTGCAGCTCGGCATCCCGAGGCCCCTGGACCCTGCTCGCCTCCATCTTGCTGATGCTGCTCGGGCTGCTCGCTTAGGCCTCGCGCCCTGGCCGCTGGAGGCCCGCGCGCCGTCCCGCTCGCCCTGCGCCCGGCACCTGTAGCTCGGGGACAGAGAGGAGATGGTCGGGGACACTCCCCCCAACTTTTTCTCGGCGGCTTGGGCCTCGCCAGTCTCCCCGCCACGACTTTTGGCACTTCCCCGGTCTCCTCTCCCGAGCATGACTCCTCGGTCCTCCTCCCTCACCTCCACTCCAGGCTCCAGAAACCATCCAACGGGTCTGCCCTGCAGAAACCTTGCTGTACAGCTCGGGACACCCCGAAGGACGCGGGCGTGGGGAGACAGAACTGGAGTCCTGGGCTCAGAAGAAGCGGTGCTGACCCGTGGGGGCCTCACACTCCCCAGGGACTCGGTTGGGGCTGAAGGAGGAATTCTGTTTGCTAAGGGGCTGTCTGTTAGCATTTTTTTCCTGTGTGGGGAATGCATAGTTGTGACATCAGCTTTTACTGTTTGTGGACAGTGAGGATAGAACAATCGTAAGTAATAGAAAAGTCTCACAGAATTCTTTCTTTTACTGGATCTCAGCACCCAGGAGTCTCAGTGACATTGGGTGGGAGGGCGGCATTGCCTTAGGGGAAACCCCTCAATTAGTTTTGGATAACGTTGAGCCCTTGACCTTAATCTCATTGCTACTACTCTGAACTAGCACATTTTTTTTTTTAGGATTAAGGGTCCAAAAATGCTAGTCTAAAGAGTTACTAGGGTGTTGAACAATGCAACTTTTTATTTAAAAAAAAAAAAAAGCTCTGCACTGCCATCTGTGAAGCCTCTTTATGATGTTTGTTTCCTTGTCGTTTTTGTTCTTTACATCAAGAAATTGTATGTTCAAATATGCAGAGGTTGTATATTGCCTCTGCTGCTATCAGGGTGCTAACCCCTGGTACATCGTATATAAAGTGTATTAAAACTGGGGTTTGTTACCAGTTGCTGTACTTTGTATATAGAATTTTTATAAATTGTATGCTTCAGAAATAATTTATTTTTAAAAAGAAATTAAAAGTTTTAAACCCACATCCATGTCACACCTTTCCCCCCAGAAATGTATAGAATTCGTTTGTCACCAGGGACCCAAACCCACAGTCCATTTTGAAGTATGCTCTATTTAGAACAGTCTTAAAATGTACAGTGTATTTTATAGATTTGAAGTAACATTCTTATTTTCAAGAGAATTTATGGACATTGTAGAAATGTATAAATGCATTTCCAAACTGCCTTAAACATTGTATTTTTATAGACATCATTTTTAAAGTCCTATGTTTTAATAACTATGACTTTGTGTATTTTTGTTATTTGTTTTATTAAAATGTGTACATCAGTAAAGAGTTTAAACAATGAATATGGTGTAGTTGCTTTCCAGGGTTACACTGTGGTTAACCCAAAAACGGGTGAGGAAGGGTATGGAGGGGGCGCTGGGAATCCATCAACCATCAACTAAAATTAAAATACAGTACAAGACCCCAAATGCAGGCCGTTATTTCTGCCTTTAATTTAATGAACAATTAGACATCTGTAAATGAGGCAGCTAAAAAGATATGTGAGTGACCTCACTTGTTTTTACATTTGTGTAGAGAATTCACAGAATAGTGTCTCCAGTGCATAATTCGAGAATAACCCAGGCATCACATTCTCCCCTCCCCCTCTTCCACTGGGAATCCCCCCCCCCAGATTCCCCCCCTTCTTTATGCCCCTGACCCTCAGGAGTGCCTAACTACTACACATTCTGGTATAGTCAAACATGCCAATAACATCTGTTACCAATAGGTTCTAAGAAACCTCCATGAGTCAATACTTCAAAGTCATTTTCACACTTTTGGTGAAAAAGTACAAAATTTTGTTACAAAACATTCAAGCGGGGCAAAAGTAAACACACTGGGGAGAGGAATAATTACCAGAACTTGTAATATTGTTGTGAGGAGTTGTTTAGCAGTGGGCTGAGGGCTGGGTTTCTGCCAGAGCTACTGATCTACACTCAAACGCCCTTAGATAAATAATTACACTCTTAAGCTGTGTCGAGTGCCGATACACTTGACCTTGTAAATAGAAATGTTTGCAGTAGGAATAAACTCCGGCATTGGAAAATCTTTTAAACATTAACACAAAAGAGAGCGCTCTGTCCTCTGGGGATTTGAGCCTGAACCTCGCCAAGCTAGGCACTTGCAAGGGGGAAAAAAAGGTTTATTTATCTTCTATTCCTGGTGTTTATTTAAAGCTTTTCATTTTAAACGCGGTGATTGGAAGGCAAGTCAGGAGTTTAAAAGTCACCACAAATAAACTTTGTCTGAGGGGTCGACAGATTAGCAAGATCTGGTGTCTCTTTATTTGATATTAACATGTACTGAGAAAACATAACCAGATTTCTCTGCTGTCTAAAGTAATTAACAAAGCTATGCCCCTTCCAGCTTCCTTCCACCCACTCCCACCCCTACTTTTGAGGTTTCTCTTGCCTCTAGCTCCCTCTTTCCCCAGCCTTTATGGAGGGATTCCAGGTACTTCTTGCTACACCTAAACCCAACATTCCTCCATGTGTAGTATCAGAAAGTCTAAGATGGTCCCAGTGTCAGACTTGAGCCTAGAAGAGGGGTGTGTGGTTGGAATCTCCAGTCACCTGAATGGTTGAGTAAACATATTGTTAAAACAGACCTGAGAGCGCTGTTTCTTTGGGAAGCGAACCAAGAGTATTCCAAGAGACTTATAAATGAAATCAGCTTTCTTTACAGAACAACCGAGTTAGCACCACAGCTTACTCCTGCATTTGTCCTTAAATATATTTAAATCATCTGCATCTCATGTTATTTTAACACATGCTTGACTATAAGTTAAGTCTTTGTCCCAGTAAAAGGCCCAGTTTTCCCCAGTAAGAAGTAAAAGACATTAGCACTAGAAAAGGCCTGATAATTAACTGCTACAATAAACTCACGACTTGATTTTACAGGGTCCTGTCAAAAGCATCTGCCTGGGCTAAATCAACACAGCTCGCTCTTGGGGAGAGAGGGCACGAGGCTTTCTGCTTTCTTCCTTGAAGAAAGTGAACATTGATCTGCGGTCCATTTTAATTTAAACAGTTACACACGGGAGCCTAGAAGCCCTCCTGGCCTCCCTCCAGGTCTAGTGGATTCCGGAACAGGTTGTTGAGATGTTAGGGTCCTTGGACCTTTCATTGTGGGATCCCATGTTGCCATCTGCTTCTAGACAGAAAGGATTTTACAGATGTTGACATCTGTAGTCGCTCACATTCTCCAGGGAGCCCTTTGGAATTTTGGACATTTGGCCATCTCAAATGTCTCATGGAGAATGCTGGAAGGACCATTAATGAAAGCAAAGGTATCTTTGGCTTTTCTTGAGAATTCTCACCCCCCCCCCGGGTCTTCCAGGGTGAGAGGAACTCCTTTTGGACTTCGTGTAAAGTCATGCGTCCTCATGGCCTTTCCCATTTCCCCAGTTAGCAGGTTTGAATTCTCAGTGACAGTTTATTTGTCTTTGGAGGCACTTCAGTGACAAATGTTTAAGGGAGTGTGGGACAATGGTGGAGAACAAGGGGGCAGTTCATTGAACTGACAGTGACCATACAGTAAATAGAAGGAGGTTCAGGCTTCACTGCTCACCCGAGCACACAGCGACGCTTTTGTATATGATCACAATAGACGTAGCATAAGGTCTCTGTTTATTTTGAACAATATCTAGCAAGGTATGCGAGCGATACTCATACGTAAAGTGGGAAAAGGCCAGGAGGGATGTAAATTCTTTTGCTAAGAAGCAGGGCATCTCTGTACTTGGTCAGTACCCCTGCACATGCCCACAAGGAAGGACATAGCTTCTGGCCCCAGTTGCCACAAATTTAAGGAGCCACAGGTCTCTAACACATCTGGAGTATACCAGGTCTCCAATGGGGTTCATCCGGGTGAACAAAGAGCGACACATCTCTCTACCTGAAGAGTCCAGAGAAACCACCGAGTTAGCACCACAGCTTGCTCGTGGGTTTCCTTTCCTTGACCTGTGTTTGCACCTTCACCCACCCCGGCAATGTTATGTTGTAGTGAATATAAAGAGACCAAAAAATGCCAAAAATGCCATGTGGACTTTCAGAGACATGGAACACCATATTGAAAAACCACTTTCCTTTCAGACTTTGGCTTTGCATCAGCAGCTTGTTGAGTTCACCGTAGAGGCAGGCTACTATAACCTCATGTGTCTCTCTTCAAAGCTGGAAAAGGAAGAGCATACATAATTTCTTTTTTGACCTCTTACACCAAGGAACATGAGAAACGTCGTCAATTGACCCCTTGTCTCCCAGCTACTCAAAGCAAGGTTGTCCTAGCACATCACATTACAAATGCCTTGGGGCCAGAGTACTTAGGGAGGGTAGAGCTACCCGGTTGCTCACTGCCTGAGTTAAGTTGGACGTTACTGTATTCTATATGAGAGATTGCCTCTGGAAGACAGTTGAAAAGGTTCACCCTTGACTATCCAAATGACATAAGTAATGTGCTATTAGCATAAATACCTTCTAAGGCATCCATTTAATCAATTTCTTAAATAACAGAATGATCTACTACAAAATAGTGGACTGTATACACTATATTTTGGCACAAAGATGGTCATTCTCCCACTAGTAACCAGGGGCTCTAAATAAATGATTTCAACAATGTTTTATTAAAGGACGACAAGAGCCCTCGAGCTGCATTAATCGGGAGAAGTCGAGTGGCACTTTTGTTATGGAAATGTTAAGCACATAATAGCACTGGCCAAACAATGTGCAGCCACTTCATTCTTTCAGCCAGCCTGACACCTCTTAAAGAGGAACTGCAGGGAAGGATGTGGGAAAGATTTGCTTTCCGAGGAAGCTTTCAGCTAATATTTTGGAGGGCTACCTCCAAACGCCGCCGTGTAATATGCACGCAACAGAAGCTAGAGGAGCTGCAGAGATCCACAGAGTGCTTCCACCCCTTGTTTGGGGATCGTGGGTTCCCTAATAAAACCAAACCAAAGAAATGTGTACAATTTTTGACATGGCCTTGGCCAAAATAATCATTTGCTGATTTTGTGGTAACTGAGTCTAATTTCATAAAGCTCACCCCAAACTCGGTTACTCTTTGGTGTTGATTATACCATAGGTAGCGACACATTCTCCTTAAGTAAACAGAAGGCATCTTAAAAGTGCAAACAGGTGAATATCTGCAATGTCATCAAGGAGCTCTTCAGTCTACAACAATAACAGAAACACCGATAATATACGTTTCCAGGCTTTATGGATAACCTTGTGTTCTTTGGATGTCAATATGAATCCTTACAAGTCTACTTAAATCTTATAAGTTCTATGGGATATTTGAAGGTTCTGGGATACCCACCTGGGGTAACACCTCACAACTAAACCTTAATGTGTGTCTTATTCCTAATCAGCACCAAAATAAGGAACATTTCAGTGAGAGTTGAAGCTTTCCTTGAAGACAATTCTTTAATGAATATGGCGTCCTTCCACCTTCCTTTTAACCCACATCACTTCCTACCTGTCAGATAGTTCTACCTGTTTGGAGCATTTTTCTGCCATCAACATCGAAGTTAGCTTTTGTGACCACTAAAAGTTATGTCTGTAATCCTGAACAGGTCTTGGGGGACATACAAGCAAGTCCTGTAGGCATTCACTGAGGGGGTGCTATGTGTAGTGGGCGGTACCCACGTAATGTGACAGGGTCCTGTATCTGGAGGAGCTGAGGTCAAAATGGGTAGATAGATACATTTTTAACATACAACAGCGAGCACAGAAGAGGCTGGCTTAGCCCAACGTTGGGTTTAAGGGAAGTTTCTTGGAGGAGGTGACACGGAAGACATTTCCACAGAGGGAACAGCATGGCCGAAGGCATGGAGGAGCTCAACAGCATACTGCGGTCTATTTGTGCAGGTGTGTGTGATCCTGTTACCTCTTAAAGTATAATGTAGATGGTAGCAGGGGTGGGGCCTGAAAGAAGGGCTCATACCAGGTCATGGAAGCCTTGAAGGTCATTCTGGGGCATGGCCTTTGCCCTGCACAGTTTACAAGACAAGGCACCTTTGGGAATTCCCAACTGACAGTTCTGGGAGTTCAGCTTTCTGAACAGAATACACAAAGGTTTTAAGGGGTGAAGGCCCAACATGGGAAACCAATTAGGAGGCTC
>PVJS01014208.1:0-40750 GCA_004027185.1 Glis glis
CATCATTTGGGGATCAAACTTAGGCCTCACACATGCTAGGCAAGTACTCTACCACTGAGTTAACCCCAGCCCTAATTCCCCTTTTGATAGGCTGAAGCAATTTGAATTCACATCATAAATAGATCAGAGTTCTGCCTTCCCTGCAGCATTGCCAACATAGTATGTTATTATACTTGTAATAACTATATCAATGGCATGCTGGTATAGTTTTAATGTGCATTTGTTTTATTAAGAGTATGACTGAATATCTTTTCATTTACTTAAGGGCTATTTTATGTATATTGTTTCAGTGAATTGTTCATATCTTTTGTCCATTTTTGTGTTAGCATTTATCTCTTATTTCCCCCTAGTCCTTAAGAGTTCTTTAAACAATAGAGATAATAACTCTTTGTGATATGTCTTGTAAATAAATTTCTCCATGTTGGTCAATTGTCTGCTGTCTACTTAATCTACATAAAGAAATGGTACTTTGGTAACTAATGGAAAAATATCCCCTTTCACTCTTGTTTAAACTATTTGTATGTTCAATAAACAATTTTATCTCCTATGTATTATAAGATAAACTTCAGCAGAGATTTGAGTTGATAAAGTTTATAGAGAGACATACAGCTTTCCCTGATAATTTGTCCTGTTTGAATTCTAAAAGCAAAGAAAAATGTCAATAATAAAAACATAAATAAATGTCTAGAATTAAAAATTTGTCTATTTCTTTCCCTATTCCCTCCCTGTTTTATTACTTTCCACCTTTAGTGCCAATTCTCTTTAGACCAAGAGCACTCTATATAATGTTTATTTTTAACTAACAAATCCTGCCTTTTTGCTCTTTTAATTTTCCTGCCACTCTACTTTTTCAAAACGTTCTTTTGTCTTCTTTCCCATTAGTGTCTTGCACATTTCCCAGGTGTTGTTAGTGCACTAGTATCCCTCCATGACCAGGCCGCTCCTGTGGCTATGCGCTTACTCATCAGTCCCTTCTGAACCATGTTTAAAACGCTCTTCATTTGGGGATGACTGTATCTCATTTGGCCAGTGAAGTGACACAAAGGGCATGAATCCGTGTGGTATTTAGCAGTGTGTATAAGCATTAGGAGCTCTCTTGGAAATGAGCTATAAGAGTCTGAGAGTCATTAACAGGGCCTCTGTAATTGACTGTGGAGGGGAGAGCCACACAGAAAGTACAGTAGGAACAAGCAGGCATACTCATTTGCAAGTGGAACACTTTCTCTTTTTTTTTTCTCTCCAATACTTTGATGAAGGTGACTTTAAGAGGAATTGGGAACAGTTTCCTAGTGACTTTCCATGTCCTCCTTCTCACTACCAGCCCATCACACATACACCTGCACACACAACGTGGTGAACACAAAGGAGAGACAGGGATTATTGACGACATGTTCTGAGATGACTGGCAAAGGAAAAGAGAAGCTCATGTTTGGAGAAAGGTAGAAATCAGAATGCAAACCCAACCATTCTGCTCTTACCTGTTCCATCAAGGAGGGTTAGTCAGAAACAGAAACAAAAGAGGGAGAAGTTGTAAAAGTTATGGCTTGCTATGGAAAGGGGTAGGGACAGTAGTAAAAAACGCAGTCATTTAAAACCAAGTGTGTGATTCCAGTGCTCCCACAGACTTGGAAATGTTCACAAATGGTATCATGCAGAGGAAATGTTGTGGGTAGTGTCTGATTCATTCTAATCCTCCTTCATATTTGCTCTTAAAGATGATGGAGCACAAGGGAGGTCAACCTGACAGGTTGATTCAAGACCTGTCATCTAAAGGTTCTAACTATTGCTGTAGAATCAAGTTCACTCCTTTTTTTATTGGTAAGTCAGAACTCAGTCTATGATTTGAAAGGAAACATAAAAAACGATGTGATGGAGACCCTATGAAAATGCAGCTTCTCTCATGTTCTTGGGTTCTTCAGGCTAGAAGTCTTTTCCTGTAGGTGGGATGGAGATCAATCACATAGCTCAATGATTTCTAAGAATTCACTTTAAAAGCCATAGACAAGCATCCAAATTGTGTTATAAGAAGAAGAAACCAGAAGTATATTATATACGAATAAAAACACTATTTGCACCCTGACTCTATAATAATTCCCATTCTTTTTTATTCTGTATGCGTGTATGTGTATATGTGTGGTACTGGGGATTAAACCCAGGGGCATTATACCATTGAGATACACCCCAGCCCTATTTTAATTTATATTTTGAAACAGGGTCTCACTAAGTTGCTCAGGGCCTCGCTAAGTTGCTGAGGCTGGCCTCAAACCTGTGATCCTCCTGTCTCAGACTCCCAAGTACTGGGGTTACAGGCATGTGCCACTGTACCAGACTCTTTTTAATTCTTGACCCTCAAAATGTTTATACTAACCTTTATCTGTTTTAGTGCAGATTCATATAAATATGCAAAGCTTTTATATTTTCAAGAAATTAGGAATGTAATTCAATTCATACCAAGTTAGCCTCTAGTATGCTTAAGTCCCTGGGTTCTGTTAGTAGAGCAGATTATGAGAAACAACACATGGTCTCAGCTCTAACAATGCAATCTTGAGTACAGGGATAACAATATAGAAATCTTCGAAATGGGTAAGCACAACTGTATTAGTCTGTTTTCCATTGCTATAACAAAATACCAAGGTAGGTAATTTGTTAATTAAAGAGTTTTATTTAGCTCACAATTTGAGAAGCTGTAGGTCCAAGCTCAGGCAGTCCCCTGTGATTGGTCTCTGGTGAGGACCCTCTTGGCTATGTCACATCATGGTGGGTGCATGTGAGAGGAAGGAATTGCATGGTGAGACAGGAAGCCAGAGAGTGCAAGAGACCAGCCTTGCTCTTTTATAATAACCCACTCCCATAGGAGCTACCTGGGATCCCATGAGAAATACCACATGATTTGAAAGGAAAATTCTGATGGCAGCATCCCCAATGACCTAATTACCTTGTGCTATCCTGCCTCTTACAGGTTCCATCACCTGCCAACATCACCATACTGAGTACCAAGCTTCCAAAATAGGAACCCTTGGGGAACAAACCACATTCAAGCCATACTAATAAGAAAGCAGGACAACTGGAGGGAAGTCACTATGACACCCTCAGGGTCAGGGTCAATATCCCAGTGGAGCAGGGCTCCCAGCTCCTTCCTAGGGCCACCCAGCCTGATACTTTCCATGCCTAGAGCAGTGCTAGAGCTCACACCACCTGTCAGACCGCCAACAAAGGGGAGAAGGGAGGAGAGAGAACTTGGCTGATAAAACAGAAAATGGAAGTCAGATCACCCAGGTTAGCTGTTTCTAGGACCAAAAAATCTATGACTAATCAGATAAAGTTTTACAAGTATAAAATACCTTTATGTATAAAAATGCTGAGAAGTAATCATGATGTGGTTAGAGACCGTGACAAAGCAAATGCTGTTAATCATTAACTTATTGCTTAATGAAGTGCATGTTAGATAGTAAACACTCAATAAATTATAGATATTATTATAAAAGTAACAATAATCACTTCTTATGGTTCTTGTGGGACTCCTTTAATTCATGAGTAAGTACATTAGTTCTAATGAACTTATTTTAGAAGAAAGGGCAAAGTCAGCAGATTATTTTTTATACTACGGGATACAAAATGTTATCCACTTATGTGCTGACTAATGTATTATTTCTTATTGATCCCTTCCTGTAGCACATGAATTCTTTGTAATCAAAATTATGTACAGTTATGTATCTAAACAAGATTTCTCCAAGAGAAGTAGACAGATGTAAAATTATTGCAGGAGATTTGGGGATTGATTTGAGAGAACAGTTCTTTTTTTCCCTGATTACAAGATGAATACATATGTGGAAAAATTTACAAAATAGAATACTGATAAGAAAAGTTACAAAATAAAAACTATTTAAAAATTTAAACACTCCAATAACCCATTATGTCATACCATGTGGTCTGTTCTGGTTTGGATCTGAAATGTCCCCCAGAGTCTTGTGTTGAAAGCGTGATTCTCAATATGTATAGCAAGGTTCAATATATATAGCAAATATATATATTCTCAAAATATATAGCAAGGTTCAGAGGTGGGGCTCTTATGAAATGATTGGGTCATGACAGCTGTGACCATATTAGTGGATTAATCCACTTGGTAAGTAAATGGATACTGGGAGGTGGGGCCTTGTTGAAGAAGTAGGTCTCTAGGGGCATTCCCTGGAAGGGCTCATTTTCTCCGTCCCCTTCCTCTCTCTCTGCTTCCTGCCTGTCATGAGCTGAGCAGCTTTCCCCCACCGCACCCTTCTGCCATGATGTTCTTCCTTATCTCAGACCCAGAACAATGGAGCCAGCTGACTATGAACTGAGACCTCTGAAACCATGAGCCATAATAAACCTTTCCTCCTTTAATTTGTTTGTGTCAGGTATGTTGGTCATAGCAATGAAAATCTAACATACGGTCTATTTTCCAAAGTATTTGTGGATGTATGTAAATGTACATACCAACAAAAATATTGGACCACTTATTTAATAACATTATGTGTCTATCTGTCTTTTTCTGTCTTCTATCCATTTCTTCCTGATCTCTATTGTCATGATAATATTTGTTGGTGATTTATTCTATTATATTAATGTACCTTAATTTATTAACCAATATGTTATTGTTGGAAATTATGCTTCTGCTGCTTCTAAGCATATCTTTTCATGATAATAGCTACAATTTATTAGATGCTTACTATCTAACATGTACTTTATTAAGCGATAAATTTATTGAGCAGTCTCCATTCATTGGGTCTTAACATGGAATTTCTTTTCCTATGGTCATTCCCCTCAGGCTGGCTATTTTGGATCTTTTTTCTTTGCTGCATAGCAGGTTCATGGATGGGACATCTAAAGAAAATTCTACAACTTTACCATTTTTAAAAATTATTAAACTTCTGCCCTGTTTAAAACTCAAACTTGAGTTCAGGAGCATTCTTCTGAGAGCCTCATAGGGACTTCTCCATCACAAATGTCTTTGATGTGGAATTGCAGGAGATTGAATCTGGTTGGGCAATTTCTACCCCTCAGCTCCTACTCTCAGAGTCTGGGAGAAAGGGCCCAGCAAGATGGCAGCTCAAGATGGCTGGCTGTCTCCTACAGTGTTTCTTGGCACCCACAAAATGAAGGGTGAGCAGGCGGCCTTGCTGGCTCCTCCCTCTGTCTATTACCTCTCTCCAATTTCCTCTTTCATCTCAAATAGTCACCAAGTCATCAAAAAGTAAGCTACTTAAAATGCCAACTTCCCCTTCTTGCAGAAACTTTTAATCATATCAGGTGATTATTTGATGCCCTGCCCCCAAACCTATCCCCACATTTATTTGAGTCATGCCTGCTGGGGAAGGAAAAAAAATAATCCTGTTCCACCCACCCCCAGATGAACTGACAACTCACTACACTGAAAATTTCCTTCTCTTTTTTCCTCTCTATCTTTTGTTTATATGGGCTGGAGTATCTATAGATGGTCAGAGCAATATTAATCAAACCTTAATACACACATGAGCCAACCAGGAACTTGTTAAAATGATTCTGTTTCCACAGTTCTTAGGTGGGGCTTGAGAGTCTGCATTTCTGATAGGTCCCCAGGAGATACAGGTACTGCTGGTATACAGACCACATGTTGATTAGCAAGAATCTAGTGATTTGATTTAGGTGACTGTGGTCAGACTGATTTCACTCCCTTATAAAAGGCCCTGGAGGGCCTTGTGGCCCCATATTGCTGACTGCTCTCCCATAATTATAGATTCTTAGGCTTTGTCCCCGGACTTGATCTCTAGTGCCTATTTTGGGTCAACATAAAAAGTCTCTCTCCTTCAGTATCTTTTCTCATATGCATTACCTTACTTTATCTTTAAATAAACATGAATATTATTATCTCTGCTTCACCAATGAAGAAATTAAAGTCTCAAAATGTTAAGTACTATAGCTCATCCAAGATTGCATAACTACACATACCAAAACTTAGATAAATCCCAGTTCTATCTAGTCTTTCAATACTTTCCCCCAAGGATTTTTGCTAGTGAAACACTATTCTGCACCGTAGTTCAATTTTACCAAAAAATGCAATGGGATGTATTTGCTATAATACCAATAATCATAACTAAAGTTTAATAAACATTATTAAGTGTCAGGCCCAAAGCTGAGGACTTTACCAGCATTTTTGTTAATTTTCACATCTGCTTAAAGAGATAGGTTCTAGTTTAACTTAGACTTGGAGAAGTTCAGAAAGTAAAGAAACTGGGACTGGCTGCTTCAATGTAAAGCCCAAGACATTAACTGTCACCCTATACATTGATTAGTATACATTGGTGGTATACATTACTACAAAAATATCTTTTGGGCTTTAATCCCAGAAAAATAGAGATAATTCCAATAAGCTACAAAATAAGAAGTAAACCTAGAAAGATGGATGTTTATAAGATGATATGGCAGTGTTGGAGTTTTCTGTAAACTTCCAACACATGTTGAGATGTGATGAGAATTTGTTAGGTCTGAACTGAACTGTTATGTGGACTTAAGTGTTTGTCATTTCATACACTGATGTTCCTTGAAGTTTACATGTCTGAGTCTCTTGCTTATTTGAAGTGTTGGGTTGGAGTTTGTCGCCTGTAAAATTATGTGTACTTTTTACTTGTAAATTGTAGAAAACTATCATAGAATTGAAAATCTGGATATCCCACTAGCCTGGGAGGGAAGTGCAGAGAGTCTAGGTGAGTTTTCCAGGGTGAACATGAGATGGCTGCAGGCTTGGACTGGAATCCAGGCCTCCCTGGCATGCACCGCAGGCTTTAATGCATCCAGGTTGTGTTTCGTTTCCCTTTGCACAACTTTTGGGGAAATGTGTGGGCTCAGAATCTGGTCTCTATAACTGTTTAAAAGTCCCTCAAGAGGCTACTTAAGAGAGTGGGTAAGCTAGGTCTCTATATTGCAGTTTGCACAACTGATGCTAGCCCAACTCTTAGTCAATATGTGATTGCTGTGAAGATGTCAAGAGGCCGAGCACAGGGCATCGCCACTGGCTCGCTCTGCTGTGCACCTATGTGCGTGTGGCCGGGTATCTTTTTGCCTTTAATGAGATTTTGCAGTGACAGGATTGGAACAGATTGCTGGCATAATGGCAGCCAGGATATTGTCAGGAGGAACTTGGCAGTGCTCATAGGTGTTATGACGCTAGCTCTTTGCTCAAGGGCAAGAATATCGAAGGGAAAATTAGAGACGAAACAGAGTGAGAGGTAATGTCAGAAAAGTTCAGAAGATGAAACCCGTACCGGTGCATGCATAGGAAATTATTTGAGGTTTACACACTTTCAAGTCCTTGGTGACTGAAGACATAGCCAAGAATTGCTTCAGTGATATTCCTTCATAAATCTGCATAATAATCTCTCGGCGGGGCTTTGGTGAAATTACAAGTATTCATTTACTAAATTGGGTTCAGTGTCTGTATCATGCACACCATATGAATATTCAGTGCGGTGAATACTTCCCGAGCTATGTTGAAGTTAACACATAAGCTGAATATAACTCAAGTAGAACTCAAAATTGCAAGCTTATTTTAACCTACCAGAGGTCCCAGCGTCTTAAAGAATTGGACCTGTCCCACCCCCGATATGTCAATTAGTACCCATTCTAATAAAACCCAATGTAAAGCGTTTTCAGTATTTGTGTCTGATTTTTGGCATTAAATCCTTCTCTTTATACCAGGGGATTAAGATAATAATACACAGGGCTATGAATGGCTCCTTAGAACAGTGGCAGCTGCCAAGCAGTTTCAGGAAAAATGTTTAATTACAACACTCAGTAATAACAACAAAGGAAAAGTTCAATGAGAGGAAACAACTCTATTATGAGACAAAGGTCTGCGCTGGGTGGAGGAGGTACAATGCACCCAGATATTTGTTGTAACTGGAGTTGTCTTGGCAGCGGATGGGCATTTTACCTTTAAACTTGAGCATTTGTCTTCTCAAAGCAACTCAGTTGGCTTTCCATGATAAGCAAATAGAATTACACTCCTTTTCCATAAGATTCATTTTTCTTGAACTAAAAATAATTAATAATTCTCTGAGACAGGTTGATCATTTCCAGTTCTGTATAGCAAAAGAGCACTGGATTCCAGGAAGCCTGAGTTCTTGTGTGGGGCTCTATAGAGTAAACCAACTGTGGAGGCTCAAATTGCTAGTTACTCTCTCTGAAACTCTCGACAATAAAATTTCCCAAGATGTTCTGATTACCAATATATGTTTTTAAAAGTTTTTCCTTGGAAATATCCTTGTTCAGAATACTTTATATTGTCCTAAAGTATAATATGACTTTAGAGTCACAGTCAGTCGTCAAATGTAGTATGTAAAGTTTTATTGTAAGATAATATTTGCTTGCACATTTTATATGGAAGGTAATAGGCTAATCGTACTGCACATGCAAAATATAATCCAGTTAGGTAGCTTTATTATTATCATTGCATTATAGATGGAGTCATTGAAACCCAGAAAGTTTAAGTCACTTGCTCAATATCATGGAGCTACTAAGTAGCAAAACTGAGATTCAAACTCGAGTTTCTCCACTTCTAGCCACTGTACTGTTCACTATTCTGCACCTCCTTCCTCAGGTTAACTTGGGATGAGTGATGAGCATCCCATGTGCATAACTATGTGTGCTGAGGAAATTGGCTTGAGCTCCGAATGGAGAGTGTTGCTCATAGAAGGAGATGGAGAAACAGGGCTGGGAGGAGACTTATTTCAGGGACAAAGCTTTGAATTTCAGAGGAGCTGAAAGAGGGAGACGTGGAGGGTCATTTTCACTATGCTTAGAGATAGTAAGCAATTTGGTCAGTTTTCCCCTATTTTAAATTATGTTACTCTCAGATCCCTGCCACCATTATAGGCAAAGAAGTATGCAAATGACACTTGTGGGTCAGTCACTGACAGTGGGTTGCAGATACAAAACAGTATGGAGTAATTTCTCTTGTATGGGTCTTGTCAATTGAAGGAAGTCTTGAAGAGGTAAGGCAAGGATTTAGGGAATATTAAATCTGAAAGATTTATTTTAGCACAGATGGTACACATGGATTAGAAGACATAGAGACTGCAGCTAGAGAATTGGGTGTAGAGTTGTCTTAATGGTATAAGACAAGTCAAGTCTGGGACAAGGAATTTAGCAGTGGTTATCAAAAGACATGAATAAAATATCTAGGAGGAGATTTATCAATCTCAGGTGATGAAGTGTCAAGCTGTAGTCCCCACACAAGGGAGATCTGAACTTGGAGAGGTGCCAGGAGGGAAAATATGTGCCAAAGTCAGCTTGAGGTTACATTGAAGATAAAATAAGATTCCCCAAACATGAAATTAGAGAAAATTTATTTTTCTGTAAAGAAGCTCAAAGCTAGGGCATCATACCCCATCAAACATGATAATCAGATATGATAGAAATACTTATAACTTGCCAAGTAAATAAAAAAAAAAGACAAATAAAAAGGTCTTTGAAGATTCTTGTAACTGGGGAGAAGACTTGAGACTATCTACGAAGTGGAAGGTGAGATTTACTGTGTCAAAGCCTGAAGACCTAACAAATATAATTGAACTGGAAAACTTGCATTGGCAAGTGCCCTGCATGATCTGGGCATAGGGCAAAGAGGTCAGGGGCAAATTGTGTAGACAGATTTCTCTTTGTCTATTTTCTAACATCAGTATTAGTGTTGGATAACCATAAAGATTAAATAAAAAGATTTCTATCCTTAATTCCATAAAATCTAAGCATGCTTTTAGAGGAAGGTTTTTCTACATTTATGGTGTAAGAAAGGAAGCAGTCATTCACCTAGAAAGCTGCTCCTTTTATACCACTTAGAGGTTAAAAAAAAAAGAGGTATGTCTTTTTAAATAAAATAATCTAATTCCAATACATTTCCTACATCTTTCTTTTTTTGTTGAAATGATGAATGCTACCCTGTTAAAATGGGCAAATGCAGATGTAAATCAGGGAGGAAGGCATGGGGAGTCATTAGCAATTGGTCTACTTGGAGACTGATGGAGATGGTGTTCACAAGCCAGATGGCTGGAAAGGGATCCTCCACCCGTGCCCCTCGAGCCTCCTCTAAGCGAGATTGTATGCAGTGATCATTGGGAATGATGCAGCCAGGCTTCCAGGGGCCTTCACCATGCTCTGCTTAGCTGGCTAACGGACCATAGAACTCAGCCCCAAGGAGGTCAGGAGAGGATTTATGGTCCTTGGTGACATTACTTAGATTACAAATGAAGCATCCTGATTTCAGAAAGGAGCATTCAATAGGCGCTCTGACCTTGCACTGGCAAGGAATGAAGCTGGAAAAATGTAGCCTTAGCTAGAGCATCTTCAAACAAGTTCACTTGGGTTCTTTTATTTAAATGCTTTTGTTTCACCTTTCATCCAACTTTTGTTTTTTCGATTCATCCATAAGATGAATGATTTAAACAACAACAACAAACAAAACAAAGCAAAAGAGATGTTTTGTTTGTTTCTTCTCTAGAACCTTCTTCCTTGCTAAGGTCACTTTCTCTGTGGGTATAATTATCAAATCAGTAAGCTGCAACCATGAGCCATAGCAAAAGCAAATGAAATTGTCTGACTTAAAAGGCAAAGGTGGTTTATCTCAGTTTCATGCATTTTGATTATGATATGTTGAATTTAGTGTTTACAAACAAAAGTTAGGGTAACATGTCCATACATGACAGTTTTCCATGTTGCAATCTTTCAATATGGAAATGGCTAGGCAGCATGCCCTAGCCAGCATTCAGTTGTCCTTTTAAGTAATTGAACGGAGCTGTAGCTTTTTAAATCAGATGCCTATGTAGGATTCAAACTTTTATCAGAGCCTGTTTCTGGTTCTTGTTGACTTGAGCAAAATTTGTGTTAGTACTGGTGTGACAGCAAGTAGACAGATCTGATGACCTCGAAAATTAGTTGGTGGTATGTGGAGCAATTCATATGTTCATTTCTATTAATGTTTAGTAAGCAATAGCCAGATGTGGTGGCACACACCTGTAATCCGAGTACTTTGGAGGCTGAGACAGGAGGATCGTAGGTTTGAGGCCAGCCTCAGCAACCTAGTGAGGCCCTCAGCAATTTAGAGAGACCCTGTTTCAAATTAAGATAAAAATTGAGCTGGGGGTGTAGCTCAGAGGTAGAATGCCCCTGGGTTCAATCCCCAGTACCACTAAAAAAAAAAAAAAAGCAAAAGTTGAGTATTTATGATTTCATGAGGGAGAGTAAAATTACAATAGAAAATAAATTTAAAAAAATGGAATGGAAATGTTGCGATTTCTTGGAAGAATTTTCATGGATTTAATCCTAACTCAAATTTCTCCTGGCTGAGTGATTTACTAAAGATCATATATTCATAGATATTTATTTCTGTGTCTGTAAACTGGGAACAATAATTCCACCCTGCCCTACATTAGAAATAAATAATGTACAAATAGACTTTGAGATCATGAGATTAAAAATGCTACCTAAATGTGAATGATTCAGTCATTTAAAATGAAAGCAATTGAAATTGCAGCTTTCAAAAGGATTCCAATAAATGAATTTGAAACCATAGGAATATATTCTGAAAGAATTACTTTTGCAAAGTTGAGCTTTAATGATAGTGAAATAAATTAGGGAAAACACAGCAGATTAATTCGCATTTAAGGCATGGTTGTTATCGTGTTGATCTCAAATGAAAACCCATTATTTCTAGGAATTTCGAGTGTTCATTTGTGGATATGTGAGGAGAATTCTGTATATGGGCCATTATTTAAGTGCATGACATCATTATTAGTTCCTCCCTTCAAATAAGAAAGCACTTATGATGTGCCGCCTATGTTCCAAGCAGCATGTTGGGCCTTAAGAATATTACGGGAGAGGAAAAAATATAGTCTGGGTTTAGATTCAGGCTGCCATAGGGATGACTTGAGTTCCTGTTATCCATGAGAGAAAGAATACCTATTAAAATGTCAACAGAGAACGGGATGTGAGACAGAAGAACGTCATCAATCAAAAGTGTCCAGGATGTCACAGCCGGTCCTAGAATATGGACTCAACGAAAGAAATGTAGAGTGTGGCCACTGGGCAAATTACAGGGTGTGCTGCCATGAGCATTCTATTGCTGCCTGTTTTGTTTTTTAAGAGTGTGTCTACAATCCCCAGAACTTCACACTGAGCAGAATCCACAAGTGACAAGTCTGAGTTGCTCTGTAACTAGACATACAAGCAACTGATCCCCTTGGAGGATTTGAATGGAATCCGTTCACACGGCATCTGGAATACTGAGACCAAGAACACTTTAAAGATTACTTTTCAGGTCCTCTTCTGAAAGTTGAAATCCATTTGGGGGATTTGATAACCACAGAGAGGATTTTCCCACAGGCATCTCAGAAAGGCAAAAATATCCTATCTACCTAATTTCAAGTAAACTAAGGAGACTTATTTGTACAGTTATAATAACCTTCTTCATGCTGCTGACAGAAAAAAGGGGCTGAGTATATGGCCTGGACCACAATCTATCTTTGCCTTTATCTTGCTTCACACAAAATTTTAGCTTGTTTTTCTACTTAAACAATAGGGTGGGTGGGAGAAATTTCTCCTAACACCTTTTAGTTGTTATGAGGTCTATGAGATAGTAGCATGTCATGTTTTTCTCCTGTGTCTGAAGTAATCCTGGGTCCTTTCTGAATATCTCGAGAAAATCATAGAGACCCAAGAAGATCTCTCCCTTTGACGTCATGTGCTGGCATTGTTTAATGCTGGTCGGGCTGCTTATAAATTAGAGAAGTTGTATCATTTCACTTGGGTTTTCTTGCTGGATATTCTCAGTTCAATTTACCTTGTTAATTTGTTCTTAATGAGTTCATCAGTAATGATTTAATACAACTTTGAGGAACAGCTTTCTTTAGTCTTCAATTCGCGACAGTTCCCCTTCTATTTGGCAGTACATTAATGGAAATGGAAAATTGCCTCATTCTAAATGTCAGAATAATACTGCACCAAAAACAATTCAGTCATGTCTTTCAAACCACGCACATATGGCTCATCACCAAATGTCACTGTTCTATCTCCCCCTTCCCCCCATGCTCCCCTCCTGCCTGTACCTTCCCTCTTTATTTCCTTTCCATACGCCTATCTCTGGTGATCATTGTTTGTATTAACTTTCTAATATCTTTGCAGAAGCCTCATCTCTCCTGTTGTCTGTATTTACGAACAGCACAGAAACCCATTCATTGCAGTTTTACCCATAGATTAGAATTGGCAGAGTTCACAGATCAGGTGATAGCTATTGCTTTAAGTATTGTAAATGTCTTTAGTCTGCTCTCAAAATAAAAAAAAAGGTTTATGTGAAGTTTCTTCAGAATAGTTTTTGTGCATAATGTTGGTCTGTTTTGCAAAGTTCTCGGAAATCTATGTTCTCTACACGACCTACACTAGGGCAATTCTTTTTTTTCCCTCCCAGTACTATGTTCAAGCAAGTTTCTTTCTAAGATGAATGCTTTATTATGAACATTTTAGTTGTGATTTATTGGGCAAGTTTATAATGAGAACACCCAGCACAGTTTTACTTGCACTTAAGGTAACTAAGTTCTAATTGCCAATCTTAATTCACTAACACTTAAAGGATATTTCAATGAATTTTTAAAACTAATTTAAAAGCCAAACTACCCAAAGACTTTTTTTATGTTCATTTATTGGTGCATTGTAATTATACATTTTGATATATGTCAGGGTATCAAATGTGCAAAGACTTGTTTTTTAAGGGGAAAAAAAAATGAAAGAATAATTTACAAAGTTGTTGATCAAGCATGAACTTCCATGGATTAACCTCTGAAGACTAAAGGATAAATTTATCTTTCTGAAGAGGAGCCCTTCTTCAGATAATATTTTGGGGTGAAAACATTTAAGGAATAAAGAATCCCCACTTTCAATCGCATATTTTTATATCTTTATATTCAATGCACTTGTCTGAAACTATAAATTTGAAGCTTAATTAATTTATTGGTTTTGCTTTTTTTATATCTTTGACTCATTTATGGAGTATGAATATTTTAATTGAAGTAAATGTTTTCTCCAGAAGGAAGATCACTTGGTTAAGCAGCAGGTAATCAGAGGAGGGGGCTGTAGTTTGCATTACAGAGGTAGGCTCAGAAGGCACCAAGAACATTACCTGATTTCTCTGTTTTCCCTTTTCTAGTATTAAGATATTTGCCTGTCTCACTCAGTAGAGACTATATAGTATACATTTTTCATAATTTATTTAGCATCCACTATGTGTGTCAGATGCTTAACACAAATTATATAATCTAATTTTCTTGAAAATGGTGAAGTAGGTTGTAGGTTTGAAAACAGATTTGCAGAGGTTTAAGAGGTTGTTTGACATCACAGATATGTACATGGATACATGTTTTTCTTATTCCACATTTTTCTATTATTTGTACTCTTTACCTAAGAGGAGGAAAGGATGAAACATCTTTTATTGTTTAAATCTGAAAGTCCCCCAAAAGGCTCATGTGTTGAAAGCCTGACTTTCAAGGCCACAAGGTTCAGAAGTGGCCGTGTGTGGAGGATATGAGTCACTGGGAGCAGAGTCTTGAGGATTATATGTCCCTGGCGCCTCTCTCTCTCTCTCTCTCTCTCTGCTTCCCAGCTGCCATGAGTTGAGCAGCTTTCCTCAGCCACGTCCTGCCATCACCATGATATTTCTGCCTTGGAGCCTGCTGAATGTGGACTGAACTTCTTTCCTTCTCCATATTGTTCTTGTCAGGTATTTTGGTCACAGCGATGAAAAACTGACTACCACAGGGACTATCATCTTCTCTCCCTCATCATCAATATTCACCCAGCTACTACTGACAGTGCTCAAACACTTCTGGTGTCACAGAGCTCATGTACTTCTAGGGTAGGCAAACCATTGTTGAACAGCCCTAAAAAGAGTATGATTCATTATGTACAATGGAAGCTTGACTTTCTGTACTTTTGTCCATTGTCTTTCTTCTACCTTTTTATAATAACGTAATTAAATAAACCCTCCATCTGATACTTTCAGCTATTTGAAGCCAATTTCCTGAATTGATTTCTCCTCTGAGCAAAACCTTTCCAATTCGTTGATTCCAGACCATCCTTCAGGGACTTCCAAGATAAACACAGAAAGGGGCACAATAGTCCACATGAAATCTAAAACAGTATGCGCTAAAATAGGGCTTCATTTGGGCTCTAGGTTTTTTTTATATATGGATGCAGATGGTCATGTATGTGTGTGCATACACCTGTATTTTATGTTAAGTTTGAAGTCAAGTAAAAAGTAAATAGCAACATAAATTTCTAGCGCTCAGATAACCCACCCTATACTGGTGTGATTGACTTTTTGAACCCAACATGACACTCTACACTCTTTGTGTCTTGCTCCATTTTCTGTTGCTTTAACTGGGTAATTTATAAGGAAAAGTTTATTTGGCTCAAGATTCTGAAGGCTAGAAAGTTCAAGATAAGAAGACCACATTCTGTGAGGTCCATTTTGCTGGTGTGGACTTTTCAGAGGCTGGAAGTGGCACGGGGCATCCTATGGTGAGAGGGATTGGGCATTCTAACTCGGTTCCCCTCCTCTTCTTTTAAGGCCACAGGCCCATTGAATTAGAGCCCCGCCCTTATGGCTTTATTTCACACTAACCACCTCCCAAAGGTGCTATCTCCAAATACCATAATTGGGTTGTTTCCATACTCTTAGAATTCCACAATGAGGATTAAATTTCAACATGTGTTTTGGTGGGGGCATTCAAACCATAGGACTTTGAATATGGTTATACACACCGACTTGGCCAAGCAGCATAATTTTTAATTGCTTCTATCACTGG
This sequence comes from Glis glis, assembly GCA_004027185.1. NCBI lineage: Eukaryota > Metazoa > Chordata > Mammalia > Rodentia > Gliridae > Glis > Glis glis. The sequence continues at coordinate 15,855 of PVJS01014208.1, forward strand.
ATCTTCCCTTTGCTCCACAGATTTCTGATGTTGTCATGTTTCATGGATTTTTTTTCAATACTACCAATCAAGTAACTGATAAGTGTTGCACTAGGCCATGCTTAAAACAGATTCCTAGACCATGATCAACAGCCCCACCCTGGGGGGCGTTTCTCAAGGTCAGCCCATCTGATTGGCTGTCCTCTAGGGTTGGCTGAGTCACCCTACAGAGATAATGGGAGCTGCCACTGAGGGAGCTGCCTGTAACTGAATTCAGACACCACCTCGATCACTCTCTTCTTAGGGGTTTTAGGTGGTTATTTTTTGTTCTGTTTTTAAAGTCTCCTCTGGTTGTTAGCCTTTCTGACGCTGTTCTTAAATATCCCTGTTCTTGACTCTTTCTGTGTGATATTCATCTTCACTTTTATGGCCCATTTGTTCACATATTATTAATTCACAGGTTAAGTAAAACACACAAAAACATACTCATTTACTGAGAACTTTCTGCATGTTCAAAATACATACTATGTACTTTGGACTCTATAAGTCCATCTAAGACTTGCTCCCTCAGGTTTTCTTTTATACAGAGCTCAAGAAGATATACCACATAGACACAATGTTTTCTTTTCTTTTCTTTTCTTTTCTTTTCTTTTCTTTTCTTTTCTTTTTTTCTTTTCTTTTCTTTTCTTATTTTCTTCTCTTCTCTTCTCTTCTCTTCTCTTCTCTTCTTTTCTTTTCTTTTCTTTTCTTTTCATTCTTCTCTCTTTTCTTTCTCAAAGAGTTTCTAAGAGTTACTGGACTATGGGTCAGGGCTCATTTTAACTCCCTGCTATTTGGTGCTCCATATGCATATGTATATTTTTGCCTGAGTACTTATGGTTGTCATCATTGGAATGTCATTTCTAAACTGTCCATACCTCTTAATCCTTCTTCCTTTTCTGAATTACTAACCTTGGGGTTATACCTCTTTGTTTCCTTCTCTCTTAAAAATTTGTGGTTTACAGATTGGGGTTCATTTGCCTTGCCTTTGTACCCATTGTAATTGTCACAGCCAACACAACACAATCATGACCATGGAATCCTGACCCTTCCACATCACCAGCGAGCTTCCTTCTGGATGTTCAAAATCAAATGCAGTGGAAAGTAAGCTGTGATCCAGCATATATGATAGTTTGAGTCATATCAACAGAAACTAATAACAAGCAAAAGAACAATTAAATTTAAAGGGGTGCTTCTGAATGCTAATTTTCCTTTTCTACCTAGAACACAAGTCTCACACGTCTTTGTGGTCAGAGATAAGAGATATGCTCATTTAAGTTATGAAAGATATTTTAGTCACCTATTATTTTAAGCAAATTGTATTGTCGGTGATGAATGGTTGATCAACAATATTTGTTACAATTAGAAGGAAATGTAATTTGGTTTTGAAGGTTTTAAAGTTTTTGATTGACATAACTGGGTTTTTATTTATAGAGATATGTGTATGTAATGACAGCTTAGTAATATTAAATGAAGACAAAGGTAAGTTAAATTAAAAAAAAGCATGTTTCATTTCCTAGATTTTGCCCTGACCAGAAGATCAGCTACCTAAATAAAATGATAACATGTCTCATGATTGTTATGAACTGGCTGAAGCCAGCGTATGCGAGAGGTCAGAAGCTTATTCTCATAAGTAATGTTAAGAGCAGGAAGTTTCAGGTTACATCATAAATTCCTGGGTACTTACCGACAGTGTGTGTCTACACCTTAGACCTCTGTAAGCCTTTTCTTCTCAGATAAGTCCTCTGACTGTAAGTGGTCATGGAGAGTGGTCAGAAGGCTCTGCAGGAGTCAGGGGGCTAGAGTCTAGTTGCCCTTCCTATCATGAATGGCTTCCCCTGGGAGGTGTGTTGGACTCACTACAATAGACCAATGAGAAGGGCAGGTGAGTCAGGGATAATAAGATGAAACTTGTTGGGTAAGAAGACTTATCTATAAAACATAGTAACTGAATTTGTTTCTGGGGCTGTTATAATACATTATAATACACTGGTAGTTTAAAACATCCGAAACGTATGCTCTTGTGGTTCTAGAGGGTGCAAGTCCAATATCAAGGTGTCATGACGCAGCGCTGTTCTCCCTCTGAAGGCCCCAGGGAAGAATTCTTCTTGCCTTTCTAGTTCCTCGTGGCCCTCCGCATTCCTTGGCTTGTGGCCAAGCTGTATTACTTCAATCTCTGCTTACCTCTATTTTCGTCTGTCCTGCTTCTCTATGTCTTTGGGCATCATTTTCTGTCTCTTTCACAATGCTCTCCTTGGACGTAGGGCCTGTTCACTCCAATCCCGTATGATCTCATCTCAATTCTTACTGTAAGTCTGTCTGCAAAGACCTATTTCTAAATAAGGTCATATTCTAAGGTTCCAGGTAGATGTGAATTTTGAGGGACATTATTCAACCCACTACAGTATCTAAAAATATATGGTAACTCTTGTGATTTAGCCAGCTTTGATTCATTGACTGATTCATTAATTCATTCATCAAATATTTATTGAAAACCTATATGTTCCAGGCAGAGTGCTGGGTAGTCAGGATGCTGTCCACAGATATAAACTATACCTTGATGGAATCTAGAAATATCCAAAGGGGTCCACCTTGGTGAATTGGACTTTGCTGCATATTTTCTAAGGTGTGATCTTCAAAATTTCTTAATTACGCATTTTTTCAGTATTCACTTCTAACATAAAATATTTGTGGATTGAATTGCTTTATGCACTATTTTATTAACACATACATGTGAATTTTAAGGACTCACTATAATAAAAAATAAGCGCAAATAGAAATTGGGATATTGCCTTTTGCTTCATCAGTCATTCTACAAGTCATCTTGGTTTGCCAGGATGTAATCTAGATATCTATGACATCCCGTCTTGGGAGCAATGCCATAGTTCTAGATGATTCTTCTGTTTGGAGCAACAACCCAATCAGAACTGGGGGCTTAGAGGCCAAATAATGGCCTCTGTAATATTGGAATAATTTAAATGATATCCAGGTGTCAGCACTTTCCCCTAACCCCAGAGTCTGACTGAAGCTCATGTGAGACTCAGTCACAACAGAGGGGGTGGAATCCAAATGAGGAAAGTAGAAGTCCATCCATTAAGGATTCAATAATCACAGCACGGATTGTGGGAAGTATGAAGGTTCTGGGTCTGCAGGTACTGAGGACATCAGGTAGGAAATGTATACTTGGGTTCTGGACAGGGCTGCACCTGTACTGCTTACCTCAGTTAAGGCTGGCTTTGGAATGGGTGAGACTGAACTCAAGAATGAACTCTGCTCTGTGTGAAACCCACCAAGGTAGGGAAATGCAGAGGACACTGTGCCTGCCTCTGACTAACCTAATGATCTTGCAAGAGCAATCTAATCCCATAAGCCTTATCCCACTAAAGTGATGAAAATAACACCTAAACTATTTGATATCAGGGTCTCATATTAGGAAATCTTTTGAAATCTCTTCCAGAAAGATGTACCATTATTACAGTCTTTTTCAGTATGTTTACAATGTTTGCAAAGAAAGAAACCATTGACTCTTTTAATGACGACAATTACATCTCACCCTCAGAATAGAAGGAGAAGCATTTTCAAATAAATCTATTTGCTCCTGAACTCAGAGTGCCACAAGGGACATGGGACTGTGTTATGCTTTCCTAAAGAGGTGTGGCTGATTCCTAAGTGAATATATTTGGAGGAACTGTACAGAATACAGAGTATAAATCCTCTCTTCACTGACCTTGTGTTGTTCGAGTGGGAGCGATGCTAGAATGGTCCATTGCATATAGTGGAGTAGATAGATTTGTTGAGGAATAAAGGTAGTCACTAAAAGTTTCATAAAACATAAGCAATGCAAGAGTGGGGGAATAATTTAGTAGTTAGAAGAATCTGACCCACATTTATTGTTATGGAGGCTACTCTTTTCAGTATCCCCATGAAAGTAAGTTCTGTTCATTTTTTAATGATCTGTTAACAGAAATGCAGTCATGACATCATGTTGGCATTTGCAGTGCTTTTTTATTTCATTTCATTTCAGTGTGTGTGTGTGTGTGTGTGTGTGTGTGTGTGTGTGTGGTGTGCGCACGTGCCTGTGTGCGTGAATGTGTGTGTGTGCGTGCGTGCCTCTGTGTGTGTGTGTGTGTGTGTGTGTGTGTGTGTGTGTGTGTGTGTTTCTGGGGCTTGAACTCAGGGATAGTCTACCTCCAAACTACAACCCCCAGCTCTTTATTTCGTTTTATTTTTTGTTTGTTTTTAAAACAAATCTTGCTAGATTGCTGAGAGTCTTGCTAAGTTGCTGAGTGTGTCCTCTAACTTGAGATCCTTCTGTTGTCACAGCCTCCCAAATTCTGGGATTACAGGCATGCACCCTTATGCCCGGATTACAGTGCTTATTTTAGATAAGAAATAAAACACCTATATGTTCTCCAGAATACTCTTGCTGAATAAAATTTACAGGCTCATCAAACTGAATGAGCACTAGATTAGAAGTCAGAGGCCCTGGTTCTGCTCAGTCCTGCTGTTCATTGGCCACAGATCTTCCATTTTTTCAAAGTCCCTTTTTCTCTCTGAGCCTCTTTTTCCTTTATTTTAAAGTGAAGGGTCTGGAGTTGATCTTCAAGTATATACATTCTAGGTTTTTATGAGTTACTGTTAAGTGCTCAAATCATAGTAAGTACTTGAGCCCTCATTGAACAATTATGTTTCTGTTAATCTTTTCCTAACTACTATTTACTGTGGGAGAGTCACCTGGTTTCTTCTCTGTGTCCTCACTCCACTCTCTATGTATTTGTAGCATACCATGTGGATCAATCAGAGCTCAGCACACGATAGAAAATACTAATTGTTCAGGAGTGTTTGCTTCTGGGAATTAGATGCTCATAGGATAGGAGGAACAGAAGTTAGAAGACAACTCCTGTGAAGGTCACACCACCAAACTGCTACCAAGAAATCGCTGCTTCTGCCATAACTTTCTCCATAAAGGAAGTGGGCATGGACTCAGGGGCATGGCATCCCGTCACCACAAACACATCTATATGGTCTTGATGGCCAATGTCAGTAGGGACAGGAAGATGATTACCACCTCACATTCATATTAAACTGTCATGCAAGTGCCTCTGGTGGTCCCCAGTTCAGATTTGGAAATTTAGTTTCAAGCGCATATGAAAAATGTAGGAATCAGCTTTCCAATTTCTTCAGAGAAAAGGAGGGTGGAGTCGTGAGAAAGTCAATCTGAATGTCTACCATAGTTTGGATAATACAAGTATATTGATATACAAGTGTTATATATGTAATATATATATGAGTATTATACAAACTATATATCCATATATATATAGATAGATAGATAGATAGAAATACAAGTATTATACAAACTATTATACTACTACGGTAGACATCTGAGCACATTCATTTTATGTGGTTGTTTTTTCAGTCTGTGAACCCATTCAAGGGCAGGGGCCATGTCTTACTAATCTTTGTATCAGTAAGTTAGGAAGAAAGAACTATAATCTATTCCCAAAACATGAATTAACAGTAAACAACGGTAAAGGGCTAAACAAGCTAAAGGACAGCTTGATAAAGTCTCATAGGGAGATCTGTGCAAGCTAGAGCGGTCAAGAATCCTTGAAAAAAGAAATAGGTCTCAGCATGAGTCTTGAAGAATGGTAGCATTTGGACGGACTCAATGATAAGAATATGATGCTCCTGTCAAGAGATTCCAATCATTGGTTCCACGGGTGCCTGGAGCTACCTCTTCTCAGTAAGTTTCTCACATACAAAAATCTTTTTCATTTATTTACTAATTCATTTACCAAATATTTATTAGGTAGGTATTATGTACATCATCTGTCTTTCCAGATGTTGGAAATACAATAATGAACAAAACAGAAAAGAAAAACAAAATAAAACAAAACATGATTAGAGAAATACTGAGCTTTAGTATGTATGGCAGATATTTTCATCTCTTGATTCATTGTTTGGTATTGTTTTTTCAGATTTTGGAAAATTTGTGTGCTAGAAGAATTCTTCCTTTTTTGCCTTTTGTGTATCTTTTTCAAATATTCCTAGTATGTTTGGTAATGCAGAACGTCTGATGACTCCTGCCTTATTATCTCACTTTCTAAATGTTTAATAGTTACATTAACAGATGTTAACACAGTTTTGGAGAGGAAAGCAGTACTAATATATTAAGGATGGTATATACTGTATGGTTGGTCTATTTATTCCTCACCTCATTCCCTACCTTTTGAAAAACATGAGTTAAGCAAGGAATATAGTAGGAAGGATATTTTGATTTTTTATTTATATAAAGATTTTTGTTCAAATCCCAAGTGAAACCTTTTCAGAAAAATGCTAAAGGAGTTCAGACTTCTGTCTTCGGCAAATACATCCCTGCCCAACTTGCTAATGTATTTGTATAGTGAGATCAAATGCATCCTCTCTGATTTAAGCAGCACCACTTGCCTTATCTTATTTAGATTGCAATCTCTTCAAGGGCCGAAACCATATAAGCTCGTACGTAACACCTCAACTTTTCCTTAACTTTGCTCACCTTCAAGTTGTATTATTGTGTAATCATTCTGCAAATTCTTTCCATCACTTTGCCACCATCTACAAACTTCAAAAATATTTTCCTATATGCTAATCATTTATAAAAGCGTTAAAATTTTTTATCCTGGGGCAAATTACTGGGTGAAAGACTATTCAGTCAGAGTGGTGGCAATTATTTGAACCACATGAAGGATAATCCCAGGATTGCACAAGAATGTATGTTCTATATCTTGCCTGCTGAACAAAGCATTTGAAGCAAATTAATGATGACTTAATATTCAATTGGTTCGTATTTTTAGCTATTGTCACTTATAATGTAATGAAGATAACCAATATTATTATTTCAGTGTATTTCTTCAAGTCTTCTCATGTAGCAATGATACAAAAGGAATAGGTATATGTATTATAGCATTTTTTAGATTGGTTACAAATGGGGCTTTCCCCTCCAGGTTATTTTTAGACACTTTCCTGTTTTGTTATGGTCCCCCTCAGAGCTGTATCTGAGGTTTATAGTAATTGGGGTCCTCACTTCGGATAATGGAATGGAGAACAAATTCCTTAAACTTCTGGGAAATAACTGAAGAAGACTATGTAATCCCAAATGGGTTAAAATGACCCAAAATACTCCATTGGTTACATGGAGTAGGTATAATTTCAATCTGTTAAGGATATCAGGGGAAATGGGTCTTTAACGTCCTTTAAATTAGTTTATTTCTTTTTTCTCACATTGCAGTCCTTAAGTTTCAGGTTGTCGTTTTGGGAAATGGCATTTTCTCGTCCTTTCATGGTAGCCAGACATTGATTTTGGTGATTCCTCAGAATACATATAAGGTGATATTTGTGTAATAGGGGGCATTTTGTTGATGCTATGGGCTTTTCAATGAAGGCTTGACTCTATCCATTAATGATTCCACCAGTTCATCTCTGCACGTTGCCAGAACCTTCTCTGGAGATGTTCACACAGACTGTAAGCTGTGATCATTGGTTATTCAATCAGCCTTAAGCCCTGTGGCCATCTCTGGAAAGCTATATATCATGGTCACTATCTCTATTCATAAAGTTTTCTAGATTCCTGCGACTTATCTGCATCTAGTTTATCAGTCTAACACCATTGAGTGCCTTTTCTGATGTTATAAATATAATGATTAGCCTATGTGGTAGATTGTTTGCAAGGACAGAAACAATTATTCTTCTCATTTTTATGTGCATACTTCTTTGAAACGTGTCTTGACCGCTTCTCCCAGGAAGGTGTGTTTATTCCTACATCCTTTGAATATGGGCTTAGCATGTGACTTGCTTGGCCAATATGATATTAGCAAATGTTATGCAAGCAGAAGCTTAAAAGGGGTTGTGCTCCAGGGCTTGCCCTCTTTGCTGGTGCCTGGAAGCTGTTGCCACGTGAATAGGCTGGATTCACCTTCTTGAGCATGAGAGACAATCTGGAGGGAAGGCCAGCTGTCCTAGGTCAGCTCTCCACTTATTTCTAAGGGAGGCCAGCCTAGACCATCTAGCCCACAGTTGAGCTGATCCAGAGCAGAATAACTGTCCAATCAAACCAGAAGATCATGGTATAAAAAGGGATACTTGTGTTTTTTTCTCCCACTCAGTTTCTCATGGGAGTACTTTATCATGTAGTAAAACTTAACTGATATTGAAATTGGTACCAGAAGTGGGAGGCTGCTGACATACAAACCTAAAACATGTAGCAATGTCTTCGGGATCAGACAGCAACTGGAGGCCAAAAAACATTGAGGAAACTTCTAGCAAAGCCTGGGGAAAAAAGGCAAACAATCTGTTAATAGAGGCTAGAAAAGTGGTGAGGAAATGGTAATAGCAGGCTGGAGAGATGGTAATCCATGCTATATCGTTGAAAAACAGTTGACAAAACTGTCACGGAATACAAAAATGTACCCAATACGCTTATTGACGGGGATAAGAAGATTTTATGGCAAAATGGTAAAAGTATCATTTGGCTTTTTCTCACTGCACTTGATATGATACTGTGAGAGAAAGATGAGCTAAAGAAAGAACTATTTGGCAAGCAGAATTTAGAGATACACAGAGAAGACAAATTTGCGGGGTTGGAAAATGAAACTGTTTTTCATCTCCAGTCTCTCCAGCCAAGCAAAAGATTCTCAAAATAAGAAATGTCTTTGGGAAAAAAAAAGGATAAATTTAGGGTGGATTAATGGCTATACGATCCACTTAAGATGGTGCCCAGTAGACTTTTTTCAGCTAGGCAGAAGGGTTTTTAATAACTTTAACAGCATTTTCCCAATCAACCTGACATAATACTCAAACAAAAGAGATGACTATTTCCAACAAAGTTATGGATATAACTTTTGGGGTGTAGAGTAGATTTGATTCTGTTTTGGGGGGAATTGAAAGTGCTTATGCTAACAAGGACGGAAACGGTGGAAACAGTTTAACATCAAAGGACACCCATGGGCACCAACTTTCTCCAGGAAAGACTCAGGCTTCCAGAGGGCCCAGCCAAGACTGGCACAGGACAATGACCTTAGGAGCCATTTCTGGGACTAGAATCTGGCCTTGTTAAGGAACATGCTCTGCTCCAAGAGTAGAGGTCCTTGTTAATATTTGCCTGCAGGATTTCACGATAGTTATGACAGTGACTGCTCTGTATTTCTGTTCTTCTCTTTCTGGGTGGATGTGTCTATTGCTGTTCCCAGCCCCCTCTCATTATTGTATGTTGGCTGTGTGTGAAGGAGGTGGATAGCTTCAGTGCATTGGTCTTTGGGTTGAGGAATTACACTCGAGGAGCTGCACCTACCTAAAAAGACTCAACTGCATGTGGAACTAATTTAGATGGAGAACCTACAAGCCTGAAACCATCAAGGATGTGACTTCTGTAGATGAGAGAGACTGTCCTTTGCATGTGGGAAGAAAGTAGACTGCAAACTATGGTGGATTGTTTGCAGAGATGATCACAGTGTATCCTTCTGTCTTTATATGTACATCCCTTTGTAATGTGACTGCCATTCTTCTCATCAAGAGCTGGATTTTTAACTCTTCAGCACTTGCATCTGGCTTTAGCCAAATGACTTGTTTTGGCCAATGACACATGAAGAAATATGACAGAAACCAACACTTAAAAGTGCTTGCATATTAAAAAATATTATAAAAGACATCCCGAAGTATCCTGCTGGAGGAGGCTACATGGAGGAGAACTTCCTTGGAAATACAAGTGAGATATGAGTGAGGCAATCTTGATCCTCTGGCTCCAGCTGACCCAGCAGATAACTACAGTCATGTGAATGAGACACAGAGAAATGAGCAGAACTGCCCGCTTGATCCCAGCACAAACTGTTAATCCACCCAAGCATGAACTGATAAATAATTGTTGTTTTAAATCAATAGGTTTAGGAGTGGTTTGTTATGCAGCAAGAGCTAACTGATACAAATTCTCTGTTGAAAATGCAATTAAAGTGAAGAGCTCCCTAACATTACATTTTTATTAAATATAAGGGGTCATGGCTATAGTGGTAGAGTGCTTGCTTAGTGCATGAGGCCCTGGGTTTGAACTCTAGCACCACATACACACACACACACACACACACACACACACACACACACATGTACACGCACACATGCACACAAAGAAAAATAATTATTTTTTTAACTATTGCCTTCATTGGCATAAGTACATTTTTATCACCACCCTCATATCACCACCCCATTAATATTTTACCTGCTTCTCTTTGAAATCTTTAGTACTTTATTTTGGATTCTTTGCAAGGTGCCCTGGACTTTAAGGATTTTTTTTTTTTTTGCAGTACCGGGGATTGAAAGCAGGGGTGTTCTACCTCCACGCTACGCCCCCGGCCCTATTTTTTATACTTTATTTTGAAACCGGGTCTCACGAAGTTGCGGAGGGCCTCGCTAAGGAGAGAGAGAGAGAGAGAGACAGGGAGAGAGAGCGAGAGAGCTGAGGCTGGCCGCGAACCCGGATCCTCCAGTCTCCGCCTCCCAAAGTACTGGGATTACAAGCGTGCGCCACCACGCCCAGCCATTAAGGAATTTTTGACTACTTTAATTATTAGTTTGTGTTGCAATCAATCTGTTATTTTTATCAGATTCCCTTACTCCTTCCTGGAAAATTCTTTTTCCCCCTAAAAAGATTCATTTGTTCCCCCATAAGAGCTTTCTTTCCTTTGCCATTTAGCCATTTAGCCATTCAGTGTTTATTTTTAAATGTCTATCCTTTTTGGAATGAGTTTGAGTTTCCAATAAGCTATTATTAAATAGTCTCTGGGCTTCTTCATGTTATTTACTTTCAACACTACTTCTTCTGGCTTTTCTCTTTTTTCTTTAATAAAAGCTCCTATTTTGTCATAGTTTCCTTTCCTAAAATGGAGTCATTCATGGTGAATATCTTTGGTTTTCCTTTCTTGCTACAATGTGAGACTCAGTGCCTTGGTGAATGCTATTCAACAGGACATCCCTGAGGGACTAGTGTCTCCCTTATGAAGGTCTCTGCAGACCAGCAAAGCCATCACCTCTCCTTTTCTGAGGTGGCTGAACACCAAGGTTTACCTGTCCTACCCACGGTGTATCCCTGAGCTACCAGGAGGTTCCGATGGAGATGAGGCTGAGGGAAAAATGTTATTTTGTTTTCTTTCAGCCCTTTTTTTTTATGTTCATTTATTGGTGCATTGTAATTATACATTTTGATATATGTCAGGGTATGAACATCATACATGCACACATTGCTCATTTAGCCCTCCGTCCAATCCCACCCTATTCCCTCCCCCTTTCCTCCCTTTCATGCTCCAGATAGTGATTGAGTCTTATAAGTTTGTGTATGTACATCATGTGCTATAGTGTGTTTCCCTCCACTCCCCTCCCAACTCCCTCAGTTAGGTCACCTTCTTTGTCCATCTAAAGATTTCTTCTTCTTCCCTTCTAAGTCCCTTCTAAATCCCATTCTATCCAGCTCCCACAGATTAGGGGGGACATCTGACTTTTTACTCTTAGTGACTTACTAATATCACTTAGCATAATGTTCTCTAGTTCTCTCCATTTCCCTGCAAATGATGTGATTTTGTTCTTCTTTGTGGCTGCGTACATATCCCATAGTTTTATGATCCATTCATCTGTTGATGGACACCTTGGCTGTCCATCTTTCAGCCCTTTTCTGATAAACTCACCCTCTCTGTGGATATGCCTGTGCAGCATTTATATTGCAGTTTTTTTCAGACTCATCTTATATTCCACTCTAGACTCAAGACAACAGAGAGTGGGGTCCAGCTTTATGTCTTCTTTTCTTTCTGAGTGAACTCAGAAGACAGAGGATGTATTGTAATATCTGCATAGGTGAATAATTAGCAAATAAACTGGTGAACAATTTCAAGAGATAAGCTGGGCTAAGAACTCCTTTGGTGGGAAAGAGAGATAGTTGCACCAGATAAGTGGTTTTTCTGAATGAACTGCTATCTCCCTGTAATTGTTCTTGCCCTCCTATCTCACCATACCTTAAAGGAGAGGGACAGGGTTAAAGACAAAGCTGGGTGTGGTGGCACACACCTGTAATCTCAGTACTTGGGAACCTGAGACAGGAGAATCACAGGTTCGAGGACAGCCTTAGCAATGTAGTGAGAATCTCAGAAACCTAGTGAAATCCTGTTTCAAAATTTAAAAAAGTATAGACCGGGCGTGGTGGCGCACGCTTGTAATCCCAGTACTTTGGGAGGCAGAGACTGGAGGATCCGGGTTCGTGGCCAACCTCAGCGCTCTCTCTCTCTCTCTGTCTCTCTCTCTCTGTCTGTCTCTCTCTCTCTTTCTCTCTACCTAGTGAGGCCCTCCGCAACTTCGTGAGACCCGGTTTCAAAATAAAGTATAAAAAATAGGGCCGGCGGTGTAGCGCAGAGGTAGAACGCCCCTGGGTTCAATCCCTGGTACCGCAAAAAAAAAAAAAAAAAATTAAAAGTATAAAAGGGCTGGGGGTATAGCTCAGAGGTAGAATGCCCCTGGGTTCAATCTCCATTACAAAAAAAAAAAAAAAGCAACAAATGGCATTCTCTTTCCCCCACCGAAAATATATATGCTACATGGGTATCACGAATTGCTCAAAAAAAAAGCCTGGCCTGTTGTACTTGGTTCTGTGTATCCTTAAAGGCCAAAGAGAAATTCTGGAAAGTGGCAATTAAATATTTTTTAAATCTCCCTGACTCTCCATTAAAGTAAGAGACTATAGCAAAACCAAAGACCCACATGCAAAACTATATGAAAAGGCATGCCCAGGAACCTCCAGATACAAGTGGCAACAAGCCACCAATGATTCCAGTGTTGGTATCCATAACTGTACAGGAAGAAGCAGAAGGAAGGCAAGTGAGTTTCTGTTAATTCTGAGACTAAAGGGAGTAGTGGGCAATTCTGAGAAAAGCTGTCCAAGGATTCCGCAGGACCCAGTTCACAGGTGAGTACAGTGGACCTTGTCGCTATTCATTCTAACGGTGCTGGAGGCACATGGACCCTATAAACTCTCAAAACTACCATAACAAAGCTGCCTTCCCAAAAACAAAACAAAAGAAAAACAAAGACAAAAAAATAAAAAAAGGCTGTCCTCTAAGACAAAGCCCTATACTTAAGAGAAATCGCTAGGAATAGAATCCAAATTGAGCAGGATAAAGACAGAAGGGCCTAAGGACTAGATGGTCCAGATAAAGGTGAGAAAAAGGAGGGAAAGAGGCCAATCTCAATTACACCAGACACACTGTTGTTGTCTTTTGAAAAGCGTATTTACTTAAAAGGATTATGATTGTATTCAATAGAGTATTATCATTGAAAACAAGAGAATAATGACCTACAGAAAATGTACAAAATGACAGGCTCACATGTTTGAAAACAGTAAACAAAACAGCAGGCAGAATGTGTTGATGGCCTAACCCCTTCCCTGTGAATGTGTTCCGTTGCATGGCAAAGAAGCATTAAGGCAGCAGATGGGATTAGGTGACTATGAAATAGGAAGACTAGCCTGGATTATTCAAGTGGGCCCAATGTAATCATGAGAGCTCTTCATGAAGGTTCTTATTATTGGCAGAGGAAGTCAGGAGAGGGGGAAGGAGAGGGAGCAACCTGAGAAGGCCACAGCCCAACAGGACAGGCTTTGAACATGGACACACAGAATCATGGGCCTAGGAACATGGGACCTTCAGATACTGCAAGAGGCAAAAAGATTGATTCTTCCTAGAGTTCCCAGAGGAACACAGACTTGTGGGCACCTTAATTTTAGCCCAGGAAGACCAATTTTGGACTTCTGACCTCAAGAATAATAAGAAAATGAAAATGTTTTAAGTCTTTAAGTTTGTGATGCTTTGTTACACCAGGAATAGAAAACAAAGATACTAATATTTCAAAATATATGAGAGAAATTAAGGAAATGATAGGAGCAATGAGTAACCAATGTTCATGCAATTTTTTTAAAATTAGAAATGATGTAATTGGAGAAAAGCAAGATTTTGGGGAAATGATGATAGACTCATGTAAGAATTTTTAAAAAAAGAAAACTAAAATGTCATTTTAGAAATAAAGTACAAAGTCCATGTGAATGAATAGAATTACTCTCAGTGCCTTCCTAGAAATGGAAGATGGAGAAGAGGAAAAAATTAAAATTAACAATAAGTCAGGAAAGAGATCAAAAAGCTCAGAAAAGAAAGTTATACAGATACTCATAGGGAAGATGCAAAATATATGTGCTAGGAGTCTTTATGTGAAAACTAAAGCAAGAGAACAGAATATACTCTAACAATAATAAATTTAATAGTCTTAAAACAAAAGAATATTTGAAATTTATTAAAATGTACATGACATAGCTGGAAAATCTATACAGAAAGGCAAACATTGAGGCATAGTCTAATAAAAATATTAGATTAAAAAATCCCTTGGGCATGGGGGCAAAAAACTAAACCATGCATGAGGAAAGAAAATCAGATTGTCATTGGAATTTTCAACAGGAATACTTTATTCCAGAGATCAATGCAATAACATATTTAAGATTCCCAAGGAAAGAAAATGTGAGCCACATTTCCTATGTAGCTAAACCAACTTGTCAATACAAAGGTTACAAATCAATGTTAATGAACATGAAGTAATTTAGGGAATATTGTTCCCATGAGCTCTACTTGAATTATGTACTCAAGAATGAGCTTCAATTAACCAAAGGATTGGAGAGACTTTGAAGCTAAGAACACATTTATTTTCTGACGTGTCGACATGAAACAAGGATCAACACTGGCAAAAGAATAGAGAGTATTTATGAAAAGTTGTCTGAGCTTGTTGATTGTTTAAAAGGTATTCACTGGAAGAAAAAGAGTATTACTTCAAATCTGATGCTGTGCAAAAGAGTAGAAAGGGAAGAAAAGATTACTAGCTAATTTCAACTTGGCTTATATTAGGGAATCAATAGATGATAGCCAAAAATAAAATTAAGGGTACTATAAGAATATATTAATGTAAGATTTTTTTAAAAAAAACAGGGTCTTGCTAAGTTGATGATGCTGGCCTGACACCTGTGATCCTCCTGTCTCAGTCTCCCAGTACTGGGATTACAGGCATGTGCCACCACCCCTGGCTGTGTAATAGTGTGTGTGTGTGTGTGTGTGTGTGTGTGCGTGCGCGTGCGTGCATGTGTGTGTGTGTGTGTGTGTCTGTGCATGCACACGCACATGAGTGTGTGTAAAGGAACTAAGGCAAAACGTATTAATATACTGATCATGTCAGTGAATATAAATAAGCTTAGCTCCCCTACTAAAATAAAAAGAATATTCAGACTAACAAAATTGAACACTAAATATAAGAAAGCGGAATTAAGACCAAATATATTAAGAGTTAGAGAAATGAAACTTGATAGTGCTGATGGCTACAACTCATCCAATAACACAGTACTAACTTTCATAAAGTAGAATCTATATTGGCAAGAGAAATTTTTAACACCTGTCTCTAAATCCACGTCAAGCCAATTGGACCAAATATTGGTTGTTCTATAGAAGAGTACAATGATATCATTGATTTATCACAGAGGTAAATGTAAAAATCAGTTCCAATAATGGGAGAGACATTTTCTATCAACTACACATGGAAAACTTATGAAAATTGATTATATCAATGTATAAAAAGGAACTCAATAAATTACAAAAATTAGAAATCATATAACCAAGTCTCGACCATAGTAAGAAAAAAAGAGCTAAAAATTAACAACAAAATAAAAACCCCCAAAAGATACTTCCATCTAGAATTTTAAAAAATTCTATCAGCAATTAATCAAAGGCAAAGGGGAATGAAAATGAAACAAAAAATTTCTTAAAAGTTATGACATAAAACATGATGTATGCAAATCTGTGGGAAACAGAAAAAGAAGCTATCAGAGGAAATATAAGAAAATTAATTTGATTATTTTATGTAAACCAATTTTAAAACTTTGAGCAAGTCTGATAAACTATAGGCCATGGCCAAATCTGTCCATCTGCCTGTATTTATAAGTTTTACTGGAACGTTCCATTCTTTTATGGATTGTGTACAGCTTCTTTTGCTAAAATGAGTAGTTCTTTTGGACTGTGTGAAGCCAAAATATGTTCTATCATACCCTTTACAGGAAAAGATTAGTAACACCTGACCTTTAGTAATAGATAATTTTCTTTTTTACTAAAGGACAGTTCCAAAATGGATCTTATTAGAAGCAGAATGTCACTAATTATCATAGGAGAAATAGAATGAATAGTTAAAAAGTTCCTTCACAAAAAATTGCCCTCATCTTCACAAACCAAGAGAGATCAAAGACGCCAGAAGTTAAGAACAAGGATATTTATCTTGCTACACTAAACATCCAGCCCAGGAAGATTTTGTCTTTGCATTCTGGGATTCTCCATTTTTATTGACAGGAACCTGGCAGTTGTGTAACACCAATAAGGAGAATCCTACCATAAGAGGACTGGCATGTGAAACATGACTGGAGGCCCCTTGCCCGCCTGGAGGCATTAGGCAACCAGGCTTCTGAAGCTCTTTCTGTCACCTTGAGCAGCACCATCAGGAACCAGTGGCAGATTCAGTGCCAAGAAGTAAACGAAGTAGATCAGAACAAGCTCCACAGCCTCCAAAAATTAAATCACCATTGGAACCACAGCCTGTAAGAGTAGGCCAGGATCTACATGTTAAACCAAAAATGAGTGGCACTTGCAGTAAAATATTAAAATACAACCCAGAGACTCCTAACATGATGGGCAAGTGCCCAGCATACAATGGAAAATCACCCATCATATCAAGAAGCAGGAAATCAAAACTCGAATGAGAAAAAGCAATCATCGAATGCTGAGATACAGATGAATTAGATACTGGAATTATCTGGTAAGAATTTTAAAGCAGCTATCATACAAATGCTTCACCAAGCAATTGTGAATTCTCTTGAAATAAATGAAAACATTGAAAATCTCAGCAAAGAAATAAAATTTATGCAAAAAACAAAATGGAAATACAGAACTAAAAAATACAAAAGAAAGGTAGGTTTGAAAAAGTGAAAAAATCTTTACCATGTAGGCAATGTATTCAAAACCATAGAGATGTTAATTCTACTTAATAGATAAATTTAATGCACTCCAATCAGAGAAATGGGAATGCTGATTGGATGTCTGACATTATTATGAAATAATTACTAATTTTGTAATGATTATCATGTAGTAGTTATGGGTTATGCAGATGAATTCTTAATTTTGGAGTTAAATACAGAAGAAATAATATTTGATATTTGCTTTAAAATAATGGAACAGGATAGAAGACATGGGCAGAGATCAAACAATATTAGCAATATATTGGCTTATTGATAATCATTGAAGCTGGTGGTAGGTATGTTGAGTCTATATTATTTTCTCTACTTATGAATATACTTGAGATATTCCAGAGTCAGGATCAATACCTTTGCAAATAATTTGTTTTGGTAAAAAAAATGACATAGAAAAGGCTGGCATTTGAATGAGGTGAAGGTAAAAGAATAAGAGCATGTTATAGTTTGGATCTTAAATGTCTCCCAAAGGCTAGTGTTCAAGAATTCATCTCCAGCCTCTGACACTATTGGGAGTTGGGGCTTAGTGGGAGGAAGTTAGGTTATTGGAAGACTGCCCTTGAAAGGGCTCTTGGGACACCTTCCCTTTCTAGTCTCTCTTTCTTTGCTTTCTGGAAGTCATGAGGTGAGCAGGTTTACTCTACCACAGGCTCCCTGCCATGATGTGCTGCCTCGCCACAGACCCGAAGCAATAAGGCCAGGCAACTGTGGACAGAAATCTCTGCACCTATGAGCCAAAATAAATCTTTTCCCCCTTTAAATTGATTTTCTAAGGTATTTTGTCACAGTGACAGAAATCCAGCTAACACAGAGAAAGAGAGGAGGGACATAATTATGGAATCCTGTAGAAGTATTAGCTAAGACAATACCAGCCAAGGCACCACAGTCCACAATTTGTTAAAGATATAATCAGAAAAATTACATACCCAGTCTCCCTTGGAAAAAAAAGATTTTCAAGGGAAATAACAAAAATCCCCTGAAATATTTAAAACTGGCTATCAAAATCACTCTTAGTCATTTTATGCTTCCATTTTTTCTCTAATCATTCCTTTTCTTTAGACACAATAAAATAGATAAAAATTTTATTGCACTTGTTTTCTGTTTTGCTTGATTACTTATGTTGGATTATAGCATTGCTTTCTAGCATTTTCATTACATTAAGTACATTAGTAAAATAATAGTAGAGCTTGTTTTCTAAAGACAGACTGTGTAGGTGAGCATCCAGCCTCTATCATACATTAGCTGTATGACTTTTGGCACGTGGCTTATCCTTTATGTCTTAGTTTTCTTATCTGAAAACTGGGGAAATGATAGTACTTAGGACAGTCTGTGTTACATCAGTGATGTAATGTACTTCTTGTGGATCATCCAAGAGAGTTTTGGACACTATCTATGCAAAGTCTATGGCCATCAGCTCTGCTCAGTGCATGGAAGACATGAGTAGTTCATTCCTTCCATTTCATAATATGGCATTTAACTCTGCAATCATTCACTACTGGTCCACGTTTGTTTCCTGTAGCCACTGTAATAAATTCCCACCAACTCAACGGTTTAAAAGAAATGTCTTCTCTCCCAGTTCTGGACTCCAGAGACTAAGTCGAGGTGAAGGCACAGCCATGCTTTCTCTGGGCTTTAGGGAGGTTCCATTCCTTGCTTCCTCGGCTTCTGGTGACTGTCAGCACTTCTTGGCTTCTATAGCTTGTGAGTTCATCTCTCCAATGTCTGCCTCCATCTTCATCCTATCTCTTCTTCATCTTATATCTGTGTGCTTGTCCTAAAACTCGTGTTGCCTCTTTCTGGTAAGAATACAAATGATAGTAGTTAGGACTTACTCAGATAATCCAGGATAAGCCCTTCCTCTCAAGAATCTTAATCACATCTTTTGCCCTGTAAGTTACCATTCACAGATTCCTAGGATGAGGATGTGAACATACATTTCTGAGGGCCATCATTTAGCTCACTATACCACTTGAAGAAGACAGTTTTGTCTGAGGTATCTATGAAGGTCCAAGCTATACATATGTGAGGATTCTTTGAATTCAGAGGCATCATCTAGAGGGGCAAGTGAAATGGTCCCAGAATTCTTCTGGGACTACTGGAACAATGTTTGTCAACTTTCAAACCATGCTGTCACAAACCTGGATTCAGAAAATGCTGCTGCTTTACATTTCTATTTCCAGGGCCCACGTCCACTGCAGGAATGCTGCAAGGAAGGTGTGACTTCTAAGGATGTGGCTTCCTTACCACCTTTGCGTGGCTCCCTGACTTTTAGGTCCCTCGACCTGCTGGACCACATTCTCAACTCATTATGGATGCTTGCAAGGGTGTTTAGATGAGTGGCCCTCATCTTTTTATTTTGTTTTACTTTTTATTGCAAAGGTAACATGTGCTCCTTGTTAAAATTTTAAACAGTCAGGACATATATAAATCAAAAGGGGAAAATCTTCAATCCTCCTCTTCTAATTATTCCACCCACACTGATCAACCTCCAAGTTCACCATTATCACTTTGGGGTTTGTCTTTACATGCCTGTTCATGCAATTGTAAATATAGAAACATGCAGGTATGCAAATATATATGTGTGCAAATAATAGTTGTAAATAATATGTATGGTATGATGAGTCATTTTTCAGACTTAATTTCTTTAATTTTTATTAATAGCTGTGTCTTGTTTTCCAGGAGAAATTACTAGCCTGGAAATGAAATTACTGCTTGTAGTATCATCGAACTTTTGCAATATTCAGGGTGAGAAATGTCAGTGGATAATGTTAGAAATAGAACTGTGAGAATTGGTCAAATAGTGGAAATCCAGACGCTTACTTAGATCTGAGCACCCTGTTGATGATATTCTTTGGAACGCTCTTGTAAATTGGGTCTTGAGTAAGTGAAGCCTACAGGGGTCTCACCTCTCATTGGTTTCTATTTACTACTTAGGAAGCTTAGTGCATTTCCTTTACTTCTGCTTTGACGGGGAATAGTCGTCTGCTTTACTTCCAATTTAATGCTCTGTGATAACTGCCAAGATAAACTCTGATGCTTTTCCAATCCCATTAAATATTTCTAGCTCCGTTATCACATACACATTATTTAAGTATGGAATTTTCACAACAGAAATTTTGTGTTGCTTCTTTCTAGTGGGAAGACTGTTCCACTTGCTCTGTCTTTTGGTGTCATTTCCAGTCATTTTCAGCAACAGCCCATGTCCTAAGTAAAGTCTATGACCTCCAGGGCACAGTGCTGAGATTTATGAGGAGATGGGAGGTATTGTCATGTCTTCAAATGTTCAAAATCTAAGCCAGGCAAGGTGGCACAGGCTTGTAATCCCAGCTATTCTGGAAACTGAGGCAGGAGGATTATAAATTCCAGGCCATCCTGGGCAACTTAGTGAAACCGTATCTCAAAATTAAAGTAAAACAAGCTGTGGCTATAGCTCAGTGGTATAGTGCCCAGGTTTCATTATACCACTATTAAAAAATGTCAAAATCTAGATAGGATTTTAGAATAGAATACACAGTAGTTCAATTTCACAAGTTAGTGAATGTGTTAGCCAGCTCTCCATTACTGTATCAAATACCTGAGACAATCAAATTATAAAGAGGAAAGGTTTATTTTGGCTCATGGTTTTGGGAGTTTCACTCCATGATCCATTGGCCCTATTGCTTTGGACCTGTGACAGGTCAGGGTATCATGGTGGGAACACGTGGTATAACAAACTGCTCACCTCATGGCCAGGAACAAAAGAGAGGAAGAGGAAGGTGGCAGGCCCCAATATCCCCATTGAAGGTACATTCCCAATGACCTAACTTACTCTCACTGAGTCCCAGCTCTTAATCTTCCCCACCTCCCAACAGTGTTGTGGACTGGGGACCAAGCCTTTAATAGAAGGGCCTTTGGGAGACAATTAAATCCAAACTATAGCACCTAACTAATCCTTTCATTTATCAAGCATCTGCCTGACCATAATTAGGTACCAGGCACTGCTCTAGGCTCGGAGGTAAAGTATTTAATGAAAAAGACACAAATTTCTGCCCTCATGGACTTTAAAGGTGATATTCAAAACAGGGAAGTATGGCAGTAAGCCACGCCAGTATCTGGGGTAAGAACATTGAAAGCTGAAAAGACTGAGCAAGATCTCAGGGGAAGGGCCATGCCTGATATTTTCAAAGAACAGAATAGAGGATGGCCAGGCATGGTGGCACACACTTGTAATCCCAGTACTTGGGAGGCTGAGACCGGAGGATTGCAGGTTCGCGGCCAGCCTCAGCTACTTAGTGAGGCCCTCTGCAACTTAGTGAGACCCTGCTTCAAAATAAAGAATAAAAATTAGGGCTGGGGGTATAGCTCAGAGGTAGAAGCCCCTGGGTTCAATCCCCGGTGCCCCCCCACACACAAAAAGAACAGAACGGAGGTCAGATGGTAGAGTAGAGTGAACCAAAGAGGGGTAGTAAGAGATGAGCTTAGAGAGGTCAGAGAGGGTCCTATTGTGCAGGGCAGGACCTTGGTTTTCAATCTGTCAAAATAGGAAGTTTCAGGCAGAAGAGTAGCGTGATCTGACGTAATCACTCTGGCTGCTGGGGGTGGGATTGGACTCAAGGGTGAATGGTGAGGAAGCTGAGTGGCCTATAAGGACCTGATGCAATAAGGTCCTAATTGGTGGGAGAAAACAGTAGCTTGGACCAGGCCCTAGCAGTTGAGATAATGGATTTTGAAAGTAAGTTTTGAAAGTAAAGACAACAAGGATTTTTGATGAGTTAGGGACAGTGTAGTAGACAAGTAGAGAATTTCCCCAAATTTTACTGGCCTGGGCAACTGGAATAATTTAATTGATATAAACTGCAGGTGTATTAGAGTTAGGAGCTCAGTTTGGCCAATGGTAGACGGCAAACAGAAATTTTATATAAGCAGCTGGATGCAGAAACTAGCATTCATGTGAAAGGATTGGCTGGAAATAGAACTCTTTAGTCTTCAGAATATAGGTTTTTTTTTTTTTTCTCCAGCTGTAGCACTGGGGAACATCTTGAAGAGACAAAGTAAGAGAGAGAAGAGGGCTGAGGACTGAGCCCTGGGCACTTGTATGGTAAGCAGAGAAGAGGAGAAACCTGTAAAGCAACCTGGTCAATGAGATACCAGGGCAACTCCTGAGGCCGTGAAAAAGAGGCTGCAAGGACGAGTAGTCAGTGTTGTCACGTGTTATTGAGAAGCCAAGAAAGGGAGAAGATGCAACTCCTGAGGCCGTGAAAAAGAGGCTGCAAGGACAAGTAGTCAGTGTTGTCACGTGTTATTGAGAAGCCAAGAAAGGGAGAAGATGCAAATGCAAAGGAAAAAAAAAAGCAGAGGAAATAGGAAAGCAAAATTGGAGCAGAATTACCAGAAAGGAGCGAAGGGGAAGGTGGGTCAAAAACTTAATTTTGCTATGGAATAATTCCCACTATAAACAAGACATATTCTGTTTGGTCTGTAGTACTTTAACAAGTTATAAATTTGAATACCTTTGTGTGTGTGTGTGTGTGTGTGTGTGTGTCTGAGAATTGAATCCAGGATCATTCTACCTCCTAGCTATATCCCCAGCCCTATTTTCGTTTTTATTTTAAAACAGGGCATCAATAAATTGCTGAGGGCTTCACTAAGTTACTGAGGCTGGTCTTGAACCTGCAATCCTCCTGTCTCAGCCTTCCAAGAACTGGGATTATAGGTGTGAGCCACGATACCTGGCTTGAATGCCTCTTGAAAGAGCATTTTCTCCTCAGTGCTCCACACTCTCCATTTACTATCTTTCTCTAGTCCTTTAAGAGATTCTGAGTTTGCAACTTCTATAGGAAACTCCAGGTCATTCTGGATTGGATGTTTATAGTGGTGCTATTTGTAAATGACCATGAAAGATACGTAACTTATAAAACATATAACATGTAATTTGTGACTATATTGAGGTGCCTGTTAGCTTTTGATAAAAATATAAAATAAAATATTTTTTTCCATCCATGGAAAAGTCCAAAGCAAAATGTGCTTCTGGTAGGCAATTTAGAATCAGGGGAAAAAGAAAAAAAATACTAATCACAATGAAGCATAAGAGACAATCCCGTTAACACTTGGGCATATCTTCTCGTCTTCTAGGTTTTATTTTTAATGAAACTATATTTAGGAAAACTAAGATAACACTATAAATTATGTTACGTTACATAACTTACTTTTTGCATTAAACATAGCATAAAGTCTTTTGAAGTCACTAAATATTCTTTTACAATATCAGTTTTATAAGTATAGAATTCTATTGTATGAATGGAAAGTTGAGTTGATCTATTTACTGTGAGTGAAATAATGTAACAACGAACATCCTTGTAGCTCATCTTCACGCGCATCTTTTCTTAAAGAGGATGGGAATCATGACTGCAAAGCTGGCTTGAACAGGAGTCACTTGGCCTGAGAGTCAGACAGCTGATTACCTCCTACAACCCCATCAAACCCTGCTGCATTTAACAGGACATTATCTCCTTTACTTTCACCAAGAAGTTGGATAGTATAAAGTTTTTCTTTAAAAAAACATTAGAAAATTTTAGAAACATCATATGTATATTGAAACAAAAAGCCTCAGGTGTGGAGAAAGATCAATGCTCCAATTAAGTGTGCTCTGCATATAACTTTTCCCAAACCTTCTTTTGAGTTAGTAAATAAATTGCACCACAACTAACTGTTTGCTCTTACACATTAAGTCTTTGGTAACAATGTTTTCTGAGGATTTTCTCCTACTGCCAAGCATTCAGAGTCATTGCTTTTTATTCTTTAAGCTATTAGCATCCGTGGAGACCACTGCCTATTTCGCCTTGGGTTTTCAATTCCAATTCTCACACTTGTCAGTTGTCTAATTAGGTGAGTTGATGACTTTGTCATTTCCACTTTTCTCAATATGGCGTCAAATTCCCTTTCAACCATTCTTTGATATGCTTTAATTAATTGACATCTTAAGCCCTTCTACACTAAACTCTATTGATTTTGTTTTTAAGCTTTATTTGTGGATCCTCTATGTAATTTTCATGTAGTTGGTGCCCATGTTTTAAATGTAAGTTCCACCCAGACCCCTTGCTCAAAAGCAGAAAAAAGTGTTATTAAAGATTTTTTTTTTTTTTTTTGCTGTACCGGGGATTGAACCCAGGGGCGTTCTACCTCCGCGCTACACCCCTGGCCCTATTTTTTATACTTTATTTTGAAACTGGGTCTCATGAAGTTGCAGAGGGCCTCACTAAGTAGAGAGAGAAAGAGAGAGAGAGAGAGACAGAGACAGAGAGAGACAGAGAAAGATAGGGAGAGAGAGAGACAGCTGAGGCTGGCCGCGAACCCGGATCCTCCGGTCTCCGCCTCCCAAAGTACTGGGATTACAAGCATGCGCCACTACGCCCGGCCTAAAGATTCTTAAGTATAAAACTTTTTCCTGTTTCCCCATGGTCTCTGTCTTAGCTTGTCATGGTGCTTTTTATTTGCTCTTTAATGTCACTCTAGGTAAAGAAAAATTAACATATTCTGTGATTAGTAAGAATGTTACCATTTATGTTTATATTGTGCAATGCCAGTTGAAAAGGCAAATGTAAGATTATTGAATTTGCTTGTGGAGTCACTAAAATGACACATTTCTTATTTGGGGTCTTGTACTCGTCTGTGTATTTTGTACTCACCAGAACAGTGGGAAGGCTGCACAAAAGTAACTCAGTTGACTTTCCCTTCCCTTCCCTTCCCTTCCCTTCCCTTCCCTTCCCTTCCCTTCCCTTCCCTTCCCTTCCTT
>PVJS01014209.1:0-25328 GCA_004027185.1 Glis glis
AAGAGCTCCCTGGCTTTGTTGATGGCCTGCAAAAGCCGCAACGCCAGTAGCCGTTGGCGCGGTTTGACCAAGATGGCGCCTCTGCCGCTTCTGCCGACACAGCAGTTCGGGTCCGTGTCGCGCGTGGAGCGAGTCGCTGCTCGGCTTCTCTGCTACTATTCTGCTGCTGTTGGGTTCACAGCAGGTCGCTGGCGTCTCCCTTGGTCTTGTGTAGAAGCCACAAGGCTGGTGGCCGCGGGTAAAGTCCTGCCGAGGCGGCTGCAGCCGCTTCAGCCGCTGTCGCCGTTGCCATTTGGTCTCTCCTCGCAAACACCTTTTAAAACTACTGTGTGAAAAAAAAACCTACTGTGTGGTGCTCAGACATTTTCCCATCTCCTTAATCACTTTTCTCTCTTTCCTGCTGATTCTAGTTAGTGACTCTTGAACACTGACAAAGGTTGATTCAATTCTATGCAAAGGTTTTAATTTTCTTCACACTTTTAATTAAGAAGTTGCTTTTACTTGTATTTCTATTATAATCACATGCCTCTTTTTACTGACTTTTCTGATATTCTCATTGCTTTTGCAAATGCAGTGCACAATGGAGGTAAAAGTGTGTGGAAGACCTTAAAAATTAAGCAAACATAGCAAACTCACATTAGTAGAGTAAGACCAACATGATGGTTAAGACTGAAATGTCTTGTTTTGTAGCTAGCCCATTTGGTGGGTCTTGTTTGGGAACTTTTTTTTGGTACTGGGGACTGAACCCAGGGACATTCTACCTCTGAACTACACCACCAGCCCTTTTTCTTTTTTAATTTGAAACAGGGTCTTGCTAAGTTGCTGAAGGTCTCACTAAATTGCTGAGGCTGGCCTCAAGCCTGCAATTCTCCTGTCTCAGCCTCCCAAGTACTGGGATTACAGGTGTGTACCACCATGCTCTGCAGGAACCTTTCTCATGCATAATTATCAGAGTTTACAAACTGAAGACTTATACTCTTGTCCAAAGCAGTCAGTAGTAGCAAGGCAAATAGGGAGTCTTATCTCAATCAGTTATAACTAAAGGATCTGCCAACCAGGGAGTAACTTATGCCCAAGAATTCTTTCACTAAGAATACAAACTGAGACGGGTACAGTGATGTGTGCCTGTGGTCCCAGCTTCTTGGGAGTCTGAGGCAGGAGGATCACTTGAGCCAAGGAGTTTGGGACCAGCCTGGAGAACATAAAGACCCTGTCTCGAAAAAAAAACAACAACAAACCAAACCAAAAAACACCGGAAGCCCTAGTTTGTAATGGAGGCAATTGCCATGTCACCCCTGGGGCTTACTGTTAACAGGCTAATGTTTGCACTAGAAAAACAGATCATATTAGAAGATTTCTAATTTTGAGGGGCAACAGTAATCAGTAGCACCTGACACTGTTGGTTAAATGAGCAAACCAAATGGAATCTGTATTGGTCAGGGTTCCCTAGACTAACAGAATTCACAGAATGAGTATATGGCAAAGGGGTTTATCAGATCAACTTACAATGTAGTCCCGAGTTCCGACTGCACGTGGAGAGTCAGAGGAACCAGTAGCTGGTCGAGCGGTCTAAGAGCTCTTCGGAGAAACGATGGTGAAGTTTCAGTTTGAAGGGCTGGAGGCCGACGATCTCAGACGAGAGCAGAAGATCAAGAAGCTCTTTAGAGAAACGGTGAAGTTGGAGGCCGACGATCTCAGACGAGAGCAGATGCGTTTTCTTCAGAAAGAGTCGCGCATCCGTCTACGTGGCTTTCTCCTTTTATCTAAGTCCTGCACCTATCAGAACCCTGCTGCCTACATTTAGGGCAGGACTTTCTGTTTAATCTGCTGTTACACACCCAAAGTCACATGATCTTGGGTGTGTCATGATCTGGTCAAGTCGACAAATTAGATTAACTATCACAATACCTTTTTTTAAACAGGTTTAGTTTGTATTAGTAAAGATATGCAGCTTTGTTTTTGTTTTTTCTAAGGGTAAAGGTAGTTGTGAGAGAAATGGATTTAATTAGTAATCTGGAAATGAGTTAGTGGAAATGAGAAGGGGAAATCAGCTTATATACCTGTTTCTTGATTTTTATTTAGACTCTTAAAAATTATAATTGCCAAGATTTTCAAGGATGATATATGGAAGATGATGGGAAAGCAAAGTGATATGCTCATATGCTTTCTAGGTATAATAGACATGATAAATACTGGAGTTTCAGTATATGCATAATCAAGGTCAAATCACCTATAATAGAAATATCAGTATCCCTGTACACAGATCACATGTGGCCATGTGACTTGCTCAGTAATATTTGAGCTGTTTGTGCAGAAACCAATCTCCCCTTGTGGCAGAGACTGCTTATGGTCCACTTGTTTCCATCCTCTCCTTCCTCCTTTTATTCTAAGGCCCCATCCCTTATTTTTTAGCACAGCATAGACCTGCCCAGCTAGAGACTTCCTCTCTTTGTCCTTCTTATGACTCAGTGTGGCCATGTGACCAATGGAATATAAGCAGAAGTGATGTGCCTAACTTCCACCTAACTCATTTGTTCTCCACTTCTTTCTCTTTCTTCCTATGGACAGGAACATGGATGTGATGGTGAGTCTTCTTTGACTATGGAGGTGAGGACCAGCTCCATGGGGAAGGCAGAGCCATACGATGGAAGGAACTGGGTCCCTAGATAACCTTGTGGAGCAGAGTCCCCTGCTCACTCTGGGCTGCCTTCCTACCTCTTGACTGTCATGTGAGAGAGAAAGAAACTTCCATTTTGAAAAAATCATTATATTTGAGAGTTTGTTTTTTTGAGCGAAGTGTAACTAGAATCCTAACAAAGGGTATTCATGTGTAGTCAGTAAGAATTCCATTTTTTTTCCCATGTAGAAGTTATCTCCAGCCTTTTTTTGGGAACAATGCTGGAACAGCAGGGTTCAGTTTTGGGGAAAAAAGGAGGTTAGTATTTCACCACGGGATTTCAGAAGTGTGGTTTTCTCACTGAGTGAAGACAACACATTAATATTTTCTTTTCTAGGGACTTAGGTCCATTCACATTAGCAGACATTTTATTGAGGGCCTACTGTGTGTAAAACACTGCAGTAGTCCATAAGGATACAGAGAGGAAGTAGACACAGTTCCTGCTCTCATAGAGCTCACAATCTACTGGAGAAGACAGCACAAAAACACAAGCAAGTGCACTAGAAGATAGGATTCATATAATAATTAATGGACAAGTGATGTTTTGTGGAGCACAGAGCTGCGAGAGAGGACTTCCACACAGGGAAGGAAGTTCTCAGGAAGACTTTCTGGAAGGGACCGTATTGGAGTGCCATGTAGAAGGATTGGTGGAAAAAAGATTGGGAGTTGTGGGACTCAGCTTTCTGAAGCAGTAAGAGGAAAGCCAGGGGAGCTTAGAAAGCATAGGCAATATTCAGGATTAGCTAAAGTCTGTGAGTGGGATGAAGTGGTAAGATAGACTCTGGAAAGGTAGTTTGAGGCCACATAGTGAAGGGGCCTTGAGTGCTGTAGTAGAAGGCTACTTTTTCCTGATGGGGAAAGAGTAGAGGATTTTAAGTATTGCAATTTAAAACCAACAGTACACTTCTTTTTTTTTTTTTTGCGGTACCAGGGATTGAACGCAGGGGCGTTGTACCTCCATGCTACGCCCCCGGCCCTATTTTTTATACTTTATTTTGAAACCGGGTCTCACCAAGTTGCAGAGGGCCTCACTAAGGAGAGAGAGAGAGAGAGAGAGAGAGAGAGAGAGAGAGATAGGGAGAGAGAAAGAGCTGAGGCTGGCCACGAACCCGGATCCTCCGGTCTCCGCTTCCCAAAGAACAGTACACTTCTTGAGTATGATACACTCAAACTTTAGTGTGTATCAGAATTTCATGGAGTGCTTGTTAAAATAGAGATCAGTGGGATCTGCTCTCAGAATTTCTGATTCAGTAGGTCATGAGCGAGCCTTAGACTTTGCACATTTATCAAATTCCCAGGTGATGTTAGTACTGCTGGAGATGCCACTCTGAGAACCTCACACTGCTGTAGGACGATGCTTCTGGCAGGTGTACAAGGGAAGAATTTCAGGTGGAGGAGTCCAGCGGCAGGTGGATCTGATAAAGAAGAGGAGCAAATTATTGGAGAATAAGGTGGCATATACAAATGTTTCTGTAAAGGTAAATGGACAAAGCTTTAATACTATCTGGATGTGGGAGATCTTTCTGTGACAGAGAGTCACATTTATCTAGTATGAATGATAAAAAGCATAGTAATTCTGTTATCTGAGACTAAGGACAGAATGTGGGAGGAGAATAAGGCTTGTGTGTGGGAAGATAATCATGGATTAGTTTAGAGTGGCTGCATTTGAGGTACCCATGGAATATTCATGGGGAGATGCTCACCAGACACAATTGATGGGTCTGGGGTGAGAGAGAGAGAGAGAGAGAGAGAGAGAGAAGAAATAAAGTCACAAGTGGAAGAGCCATAGGCATGGAACTAATTGTTAAAATGATAGAGTTTGGGATGGAATGTGGAGATACAGGAAGCAACTGTAAAGGACAAAGCCCTAGGATAAAGAATGAGGGGACAAAGGGTAGAGAGGTAAGGAGAAAGTTGGAGAATCAGGAGAGTAAAATACCCTGGAAGGCAGGAGCTTATGCAAGAAAGGGATGGTCACTCCCTGGAGCGGCCCAGCACTGAGGACACGGGCGGGTGAGCCACAGCCTCTGCCCAGGAGCAGCCCAGCATTACAGACATGGGCAGGTGAGCCATGGCCCTGCCCTGGAGCATCCCAGCACTGAGGACACAGGCAGGTGAGCCATGACCCCACGCTGAAGCATCCCAGCACTGAGGACACAGGCAGGTGAGCCACGGCCCCGCCCAGGAGGGACTCCAGACAAAGATGGAGGAAACCTCAGATGAGTAAAGAAAGCGACCTAACTGAGGGAGATGGGAGGGGGGAAGAAGGAAACACCCTAATGCATAGGATGTACATAGACAAATATATCAAAGTCAACTACTATGCTGAGCATGAGAAGGAGGGAGGGGGGAGGGAATTTGGTGGGAATTGGGGGGAGGGCTAATTGACCGATATGTGCATGTATATTTCTACCACCCTGAAATTCATTGAGATGTATGATTACAATGGACCAATAAAAAAAGAAAGAAAGGGATAGTCCGTTGTTTTAATTGATAAGAGAACGATAGGTAAAGATGGAGGGAAGAACACCGAATTTGCCTATTGTCCAGTCTGTGACCTTTGGGAGATCAGAATGGGGAGAACTGGGAGGGTGTAATCAGATGGAAAAGGAAAGAAAAATCAGTGAAAGGTGAGAGATGGAGGCAGAAGTGGATTAATGATGAAAGAAACTCGGGTGGGAGAGTTAGGAGAGAGATGAATCAGGAGCTTGATGTGGAAGGAGGGTCAGAGAAAGTTTGTATTAGTGTCTAAAATATTTGAGCACAGCTGGGCATGGTGACCTGTAATTCCCATACTTGGGAGACTGAGACAGGAGGATTGCAGGTTTGAGGCCAGCCTTAGCAACTTAGGCCCTCTGCAACTTAGCGAGATCATGTTTCAAAATAAAAAATAAAATTGAGCTGGGTGTGTAGCTCAGAGGTGGAATACCCCTGGGTTTAATCCCCAGTATCAGAAAGAAAGAAAGAAAGAAAGAAAGAAAGAAAGAAAGAAAGAAAGAAAGAGAAGACTGAGAAACAGGGTAGGTGACAATAGAGAAGAGTGGGGAGGAAAAGGGGTGGGCTGGGGAAAAGAGGTGGGGAGACAGAGGGGAGGGAGGAGCACAATTACAGACATGTTGGGAGGGGATGGATTTAAGAGCTGAGAACTTGTAGGTGGCAAGGAGGTAAATCAATGTCTTCTCAGAAAGCAAGAGGAGTGAAGAGGTGGGGAGTGGCTCCCACAAGGCCATCAGGCCATCAGGTCCTACAGCCTCCTAGCCCCAGATACAGTCTGGCAAGGAAGCCACAGAGATTCCAGGAGATACAGTCTCATACTCATTTCCTGATTGGTGGCTTTTTCTGTAAACATAGATTTCAACTTTTTATTTCTTTCCAACTGTACAACTGGTAATTTAATGAGTAACATTCTCTGACAAAGTTCTTCAAATAATATATTCCCTCATAATGTATTCTATCAAGTTTCTTTAAAAGTTCCCCAAACCTGACATTCACACCCACCTGAATCCTGCTAGATTGAGAGAATGTATAGAAGGCTTAGCTGGGGTACATTTTAGAATGGGAGGAGCCCCAGTGTGTCTGTCAGCAATGCATTTACCAAAGTAGATTTAGATGATTTCTTATTTGCTTAGGTTTCATGTTCATAGGAAAGTGCCAGTGTGTTCATGGCAGGATCTTTTTTAGAGAATAAGGAAGTTTATTTAATTATGAATTAAAACGAGCTACTTGTGCTTGGAAAGATTAGGCTATAGAGTCACAGTGCTATAAAAAGTGATTTTAGCTCACATCTGCAAGAAGAGGTGACAGGATGCCACTTTCATTCTATGTCATCATGCAGTTCCCTCTGGAATATGTATGCACACAGAGCTATAGCCTCAGATTTAATGCCACACGAGGGCAAGTTATCAGATATTTGATTTAGAAATACTGCAACTAATAATTTTTGGGGGGCATTTTTTAATTGCATGGTTAACCGAAATGTCTAGAAAAAAACCAGAATAAGTATTTACTATTTCACTTTATTTTTATTTCTATTTAATTTCTATTTTTTGGTAATGTTTATTTGAAATGATATACCACAGATAAGACCAGAGGTAGAAAAAAAGCACACCAAATAACACGCCTCAAACAAAACAGAACTAAACAAACAAATGAACAAGACCACACATACTTACAAACTCTCCTGAACCAAGTATGTTCAAGAATTAATAAGCTGCATCCCTTTCCTCATCCGCTCAGAGGCTGTGGTAAAAGTCATACCTTTCGGCTTTTTTACAATCTAAGTATGCTCTCGGCACCTAATGAGCTTTTTAAAAGCCAGTTTAAAGTCTTCATTAAAACTGGTGTACAACAGAGGGTTAATCAGAGAATTAACATAACCAAGCCATGTCAAAAAATCAGCCACTTCAGAGGATACGGTGTAGATGCTCAGACCTACAATCAACTCTTTGATGAAAAATGGCAGCCAAGACAGAATGAATGCTCCCAAAATCAGCCCCAGGATGCGCGCTGCCTTGCGTTCCCTTGTGCTAGAGATTTGCTGCCGCTCTCCAGGGTGATCTAGATCATTGTCGAAGGGAGGGATCCTGATGGAGGCGTGGATCTTTTCAAACTCTGTGGTAGGGTCTGAGGTGGAGAAGTCAGACACACAGAAAGTCTGCGTAAGTTTACAGTTCGCGAAAGAATTCTGGCTGTCTGTGCTTCTGTTGCTTAAATGACGACTCGATCCCCTTTTCTGATAAAGGCTCTTGGCTGCGTGGTAAATGCGGTAATAGAGAATCAGGATCAAAGTCAAAGGGATATAAAATGCCCCAAGTGTGGAGTAGATGGTGTAGATGACGTGGTCGTGCTGGATGGTGCACTGGCTGGGGGGCGGGCTGAGTTGGCGGTGGCTCCTCCAGAAGAGAGGGGGCATGGAGATGAAGATGGAGATGGTCCAGACGGTGAGGACCATCAGCCCCGCCCTCTTGGCTGTCCTCTTCCTGGCATATTCAATAGCATTGGTGATGGCCCAGTACCTGTCCAGGGCGATCACACAGAGATGGAGGATGGAGCAGGTGCAGCAGGTCATGTCCACACTGAGCCACACCTCACAGATGAAGTACCCCAGCTTCCAGCTGTCCATGACGATGTACATGATGCTCAGGGGCATGACAAGCACTGCCACCAGGAGGTCTGTCACCGCCAGAGAACAGATTAGGTAGTTTGCAGGCTGGTGGAGCTTCTTGGTGGTGCAAATGGCCACAATCACGGCTGAGTTCAGCAACATGGTCAGGGTGGTGATGACCACCAGAGTCAGGCATATGAACATCTTCTCCGTGACAGTCTTGGGCCTCACAGCCGCAGCGGCTTCTGTGGTACAGTTTGTGAGGTTCATGTTTCCTCTCTTCCAGTCCACACTGTGGAGAAGCTGTGGGCTGTTTTCCTTCAGCTGGAAACCATGTAGCCTTGAATGCCTCTCATCTGTAAGACGTCTATGATTTCTTCACCTATGCAGTCTCTTGTGTTCCATTTCTTGTGGGTCACAGCATTTTTTCTGAATGGAGAGTTCCTGGAAAATATTATGCTACTGGTTAATGAATGAAAAAGCCATATTTTTTCCTGGAAAACATGATGATATTTTGGTTTTCATAAAATACCATACATTTTAGTTATAATTTTCTTCTTCCTGTCTTCAATTTGTGTATATTTTCACTTTATTCCTCAAAGGATACTTTTTTGAGTTAAATTCCCAAACTCTTTCTGATGAATATACAGATTTTTAAGTCTACTTTGCCACCTGAATATATATAAGTATGTAAAAAGACCTTCTTAATATTTGAAAACATATATTCACATTATCTAAGACTTTAAAAATTCTGGTGCCATTACCTTAAAGAAAAATGTTATATTGTTTATAATAAACAGGCTTGAAAGCATATTTTAAACTTTCATAGCAAATACTCAACTCTGACAGTATATTAGTGTCACAGTGGGATTGTACAATTTGTCTAATTACTTCTGACATTTTACATATCCCATTGCATATTTCTTTGGAGAAAAGAGAGAATAAAACATACAGCATTACTTTGATGTTTGTGGCAAATTGTTTTCAGAGTAATACAGTAAATCAACAATACCATCACCAAGCTCAAATACTGGGGCTGGGGATGTAGTTCAGAGGTAGAGTGCTTGCTTAGCATGTGTGAAGCACCGGGTTTAATCTCCAGCACCACCATGTAGAAACAAACAAACCCAAACCAAAAGTCAAACAACAACAACAAAAACACAAAAAACTGAATTCATTATGTGGGAGGAGGTTGGAAAAAAAGCAGTCAGATATGATCAATGCATGCTGTATATATGGAACTATCACACTAAACTTCATTAATATATACCATTAATGTCTTAATAATAAAATCAAAATGAATGAACATACATATATGATGGAAGAACAAAATAGTGGTTCATTTCAGTTAACATTTGTGTTCCACATGTGTACCCATATACATACGTGTATCTGTCTACAGGTCAGTCAATGAGATAGTCAGTGGCATTTTAAAAGAAAGGTAAAGTCATATATAGACGCCTCTTCATGAGAACCAGCCAATCAGAATCTGCACGGGAGCATTCCCTCCTGGCTAATGGCTCTTGGATAGAAGGCTGGTCAGATTCTCTGAATTTGTTCCATGGGATTAGGGCCAGGATGATTTCAAAGAAAAGTGGGTGTTTTAGTAATTTTAAGAAGGGACCTAGGTTGATGTGTGTCAGGTTTAACAGACACAGTAGTTTTAGCAAAGGATGGGGCAGTAGCAGTGAGGCA
This sequence comes from Glis glis, assembly GCA_004027185.1. Classification (NCBI taxonomy): domain Eukaryota; kingdom Metazoa; phylum Chordata; class Mammalia; order Rodentia; family Gliridae; genus Glis; species Glis glis. Next base: position 9,477 of record PVJS01014209.1, read on the forward strand.
TGTGTAAAGCAGGGAGTGAACGTGAGTGGGAGTCTTTTGATGGATCTGGGACTAAACGAAGTCAGGAAGCAGAAGTAAAAATCTCCAGTCTGTGGGTGAGATCTAGGTCTCAGTAAAATTTCTCCTGCTCACAGAGCAAAAACCAAGAGGAGGGGGAGATGGGAGTCATTTATCCTTCAGATGTAGGATTTCATTAAAAGACAATAACAAGATTTCACTAAAGACCATAAGTGGGAGAACTGTTTTAAGAGTCTTGATCTTTCTGCAGTTATGCGATACTCTTCCTGCCTGTCTTTTCCATGATCTCCCACATGTTTCTGTGGATCTACCTACTTTTGGATGTCTCTGTGTTTCTCTAGTTCTTCCACGGGGCTTACTCTACCAACAACCCCTGTCTTTCTTAGATCGAATGTTTTCTTCTACATTGGTATCTTTCCCTCCTTATAAACAGTTTAAACTTGTATTTGAGGCAGGCTATAAAACTGAAAGAAGATAGACTTTGAAATCAGACAGACCTGGCTTCAGATTCCAATTGGGCCATTGGCTAGTGGCTTGGGTCAACCTCTCTACATTTTTCTCTGTGTTCCAAGTGCCTATTTCTTCATTTTAGACCCCTATCTCTTTAGTAAAATGAAACAAGGTGCTTGTGTGTGTGTGTGTGTGTGTGTGTGTGTGTGTGTGTGTGTGCATATCTTCATCTTCAGTTATGTTTTATTAGGTTCTTGAAGTTTGTTAGAGTGGTTTTCAATAAAAAGGCTTTTGTTTTACTCCAGTGCTAATATTGAGAATATAGAGAGAAGTTTGGATAAGGGATGGAGAACTAGAAATTTCATTTTATAGTACAGCATCTAGGAAATGCATTTATTTTGACAGCATGCATTTTAAAACATCAGAAATAATTGAGCTTTCTAGAGCTGTCTAAATCTGCTCTCTTTACTGAGCTCCCTCAACTCCTAATTGTCATTTCTCTGGTGACACCATTTTCTTCCTTGTTTTATAACTGTTTTTCATTGTCCCCAGCAGGCTATACATTTCTGGTAGGAGGTATATATGACTGATTCATTTTTTATCTACTTATAGTTAAATTATCAAAAATATTACAGGTTGGGGAGCTACCTTCTCAGTTCTTTAAGGTGACTTTCCGGTTTATTTTATGCCTAAGCCTTTTAGAGCAGGAATTAAATTTTGTGACTTTGTGTTTTCAGTCACACATCCAGCTTGCCATCTTCCATCTTTTTTTTTTCCCTTTAACAATATCTTGAAGTTTGCTGCACGTCAACACATATAACATGTTCTTTTGAATGGCCAGGTGAGATTAGGTCCAGGAAGACTCAACTGGGAAGCAATTTTAGATTGGACAGGTCTGAAAACTGGGCCCTACGCCCTTCACTGTTGGAAGGTTGGGGAGGTATGGAGGGATGGCAAAGCCGACAATGCAGAGCAGCTGTTGAGGTAGAGGAGAACAATGAGAGGTAATTTTATTCTAAGACCACATGTAGAAAGCCTACTGAGCAAGACAGAGTGATCAGTGGTGTAAGTACTGCTGACAAGCTGGGGTGATGGGGATGTGAATACTGAACTGGGTAATATGATGACATCAGTGACCTTGATTGATGGAAATGAAAGGCTGAATGAAGTGGTGTCAGGAAACAGTCAGAGGAGAAGAAATAGAGACAGTGAATAAGCACACTTATTTCAAGGGTCTTGCTGAAAAGAGTACAGAAATAAGGCAGTAGTTGTGGAGGGGGATGTGGAGACAAGGTGTCCATTATTATTTTTTAAGATGAGAGATTGTCTTTTTACAACCAGGCTGTTTATAGTTTTCTTTGCTACTGTACTCAATATCTTTCCCATTGAGACAGAGAGCATTTTTGGAGCAAGTGACATATAAGAGAAGAAAAACAAAGCAGCAAAGGAGGAGGCTGATGGCAGTCAGTCAGTCAGCGGGGCCTGGGGGCACCAGATTAATAGAATTCCTTAAGTATTTAGATAATTTTTTGGGCAGTGAAGAGGTTAAAGATTATAGCCATACTCAGGAAATGATTCAACCTCAATTCTCTTAGGCTTCTTTTACCTTCTTAAGAAAATAAAGCATAGTTTTATGATCACTACCAACTCCTTAGTAGGTAATATGATTTCTAATTAGAACAGTGCTGGTTAACTAGCACCTGGAAATCTCTTATGTCTCCTTAGCTTTTCACATAGTGGTGGAGGAGGGATTGTGATAACACTTAAAACATGTTCTACAGAACTGATCCAAATACTAATACCAACACACCAAACTTTATTAATCTACCAGAATGGAAAATTAGCTAATCATAGTTAAAAATTAATGCATTCTATTTAGGAATGGGTGCAGGAATGTCTTGCAGATTTGTAACGTTCAGTTTCTGCTTTAATTGTGACATGGAAAATACCAGTGCAGCCCAAGGCTATATTTAAATGGTTTTTCATTAAAATTAAAAATAGGAGAGAATCATTCTGAACCAAATTGGTCAGTGCACACTGCTTCCTATTTATGGGGATACTGCAGAGCCTGCAATTTATACCATCCTAGTGAAAGTCAGAGCACCAGGGAGATGAAATCACGGGGACACTATTTTTCAGGGGCATCATCTTTTGCACATGGAGAGGGACAAGATGTCTTCCTCATCCATCAGGATTTCCAAACTATCTAGCATTATCTAGAACGATAAGTTAGCTGGCACCTGCTCATCATAAAAATTTTCTTAGAGAAGATTTTATATTCTGTGTCAAGTTTCTTCATTAGAAAACTAAATTAACTGCACAAATTCTACTTTGTTCTGAAAAATGCGCCTGAGTCAGATGTTTTCGGAAGGAAGCTTAGAGTGGTGGCTACTTTCCTGGACTCTGAACACTGGCTCAGTTACTTATCAGCTGCAGCACAATGCTAAGCGAGTTTTTTAACCTTACCCTATTCCTTTAGCTAAAAAGTCACCTCTTTAATTTAGGGATAGTGAGCTGGGCATGGTGGCACATGCCTGTAATCCCAGTACTTGGGAGGCTGAGTCAGGAGGATCGCAGGTTTGAGGCCAGTCTCAGCAATTTAACTAGGCCCTCAGCAACTTAGTGAGACCCTGTTTCAAAATAAAAAATAAAATAGGGCTGGGGATGTAGTTCAGAGGTAGAATGCCCCTGGGTTCAATCCTCAATTACCCACCCCCACAAATTAGGAATGATGATATATTCCTAATAGGGTTAGAGTAATTTGAAGATCAATGAGTTAATACATGTAGACTATACAGAACAACGATTAGTACATAGAAAGTGGTATGTAAGTGTTGGTCATCATTAGTTATATGATTTCTTTCAAGGATTTTTGCATTGAGATAAATTCCACTCCACAAACACTAATGTGTACTAGAGGTCTATCTGTTTCTTACCCACTAAGTCAGGTCCACTCATTCACCAAGTCATTTTGAAGGATTATTGTTTAGAAAACAAATAAAAGTGTTAAAGGCAAGATCATAGTTGAGATTTCTTAAATGAGATCTGGGGATGTAGATGAAATGGGTAGAGACTGATAGTTTGGGTCAGGAGAGTGAAAGCAGAGGATGGCCTGAGAGGGTAAAGGAGGTAATTTAGAGGACTGGGTACCAGGAAAGGAATACAATTGACTGGCAAAATGGTGTTCTCACCTTTGAGATGAGGATATAAAAGTAAGATATTATTATAATACTCTAGATAACTTATAAAAGTTTCCTCAACTTGAAGAGTTTGTCTAAAACATATGTTTATAATTAGAGTCTTTTTTTTTGGTACTGGGGATTGAACCTAGGAGCATTCTACCTCTGAGCTACATCCCTAGTCCTTTCTCTTTTTTATTTTGAAACAGGGTCTTGACAAGTTTCTGAGAGCCTTGCTAAGTTGCTCAGGCTGGCCTCAAGCCTACAATCCTTCTGTCTCAGTCTCCCAAGCACTGGGATTACAGGTGTGTACCATTGAACATGGCTGATTGTAAACATTTTACATTTCCACAGGACATATTTCACAACTAAGAAAGTGACATTGGTTCATTATTATTCACTAAACTCCAAGTTTTATTTGAACTTGGCCAGTTTTTCTATTAATGACCTCTCCCTGTTTCAATCCAGGATACCACATTGTATTTAGTTTCGTATCTTCCCAGTCTCCTTTGGTCTATAACAATTTCTAATCTTTGCTATTTTTTATGACTTTGACTGTTTTGAGAAGTACTGGCCAGCTATCCTGTAGAATGAAGTTCCCCTGAGCCTGATTAATTTGATGTTTTTCTCCTGGTTAGACTGAGGTTATGGATTTTTGCAAAGGAGGGAATGTGCCCTTCTTATTATATCAGAGAACATGATATTTGTATGACATCACTGGTAATAACAACTGTTATGGGTTGAATTTAGAATGTCCCCCTAGACCTCATATAGACAAGGCAGCCATGTTGGAGGCAGGGATGGATTGCAGATAAGGGGTCCCTGGGGGTGTGGTGTTGGGGATTATATATGGTCTCTCCTCCCCTTGCTCTCTCTCTCTGCTTCCCACCTCCAGCCTCCTTGATGTGAAAGCAGAGCACTGGTGCTCTCTCTCTCTCCTCCCTACACCATGCCCTGAGCTCTGCAGACTTCACCTGGCCGAACATGGGCTGAACCCCTGAAATCTCTAGAACTGTGAGCAAATAAATCTTCCTTCCTCTAAGTTGTTGTCGACAAGGTTTTTGGGTTATAGCAGTGATAATACTGACTGAAATATCAATCTTCATCACCTTCATCACCTTAAGGGACATTAATCCTTAAGTCCCTAGTTTTCAATTCTGCAGATATTTTAATGAAATTGACAGAGATGTATTAAAAGCTTGGAAATAATAATCTAGAATTATGTATATCCTTCAGATATATATTTTAAAAAATACATGGAAATGTATGCATACATATTTTCAAACTCTAATCATTCAGCCATTATTTTTCTCAAATGAATAGACCTCTAAAATAGAATCATTATTTCAGAGTTACTATAAGAGGTATATTTTTTGATAATTTACATTTTTAAAGGTGTTCTACATCTAGGGCCATGGGACAAAATGGGTTAAGGTAGAGTTTTCTGGGATTCTCCATTGTAAAGTTATTTTTTTTCTTTTTTTTGCTCTATTTTTCAGAAGTCAGTCACTAAGTATATAGCTCCCCTTAAGGGTTGGGAATTAGGTACCACCTTCTGGAGAGAGGGAATATATACATATGTTTTTTGGAATTTTGTAATGTTTATCTCTTCTTCTCTATTTTACTTACTCAATCAGTTATCAATATTGAGTTTTTTTTTTGGTACCTCTGAACTACATCCCCAGCCTTATTTTAGTTTTTATTTGGAAACAGGGTCTCACTAAGTTGCTGAGGCAGGCTTCGAACCTGCGATCCTTCTGTCTCAGCCTCCCAAGTACTGGGATTACAGGCATTTACCATCATGCCAGGCTCAATATTGATGTCCATTGTGTACATATTTATCATTCAGTCCCAGAAGACAGTAGCCTCTAGTTTTGAGGAAATTACTTTTACAGATGTACTGTGTGTGTGTGTGCACATGCGTGTGGTATTAGAGATTGAACACAGGGGCACCATACCTCTGAGTAACACCCCTAGCTCTTTTTATTTTGAAACAGGGTCTTGCTAAGTTGCTGAGGTCAGCCTCTAACCTGTGATCCTCCTGTCTCAGCCTTCCAAGTGCTGGGATTACAGGCGTGTGTCAGCACTACCTAGTGCCTATTTATATTTGTTTATATATGTATGAATTAATGGATATTTATTTATTTTTATGGTACTGGGGATTGAACCCAGGGGCATTCTACCTCCAAGCTGAATCCATAGCCCTATTTTATTTTATTTTATTTGGGAACAGGGTCTTACTAAGTTGTGGAGGGCCTCACTAAGTTGCAGAGGGCCTTGCTAAATTGCTGAGGCTGTCCTCCAACCTGCAATCCTCCTATCTCAGCCTCCCAAGTACTGGGATTACAGGCATGTACCACCATGCCTTGCTGGATATTTATTTTATTTGGTGGGTTATAATCCAACACTAGGTTACTGATTTTATTGCTCACAGTGTTATCACCATGGCCATTGAGAGTTCGTTCAGTTAGTTCCTATGCTGCCACCTGTTTTTATCAGAATTTTTCTTTGTCTTGTGTGGACTGGCAACAACTTCTCTTTGCAAGCTGATGGGGAAAAATAATCTGTCTTGTGAAATATAGATAATATTTTAGTCAATAAAGAGTCTCAATTGCAGGCAAATAAAGCCTTTTAATATGAAGGACACCTGCAGGAGTGTTATTTACTTTTCAGCTGAGAATAATAAAAATGAACTCTGTGAAGTGACTGTCATTTAAGCTTGCTGGTATTTGAGGTTGTATTCGCATATTTTTAAAAAATGAAATGATCTTTTTTGACCCAGCTTAATGACACTGCTGAAGTACTGTATTCCTCACAGAAGATCTGGGCTCCTTTCTGTGCTGTGTACACATTTTCCTTTTGCGATCTTCTATGATGCAGTGTGCCTTTGTGGCAGATTCAAGAGGATGAACATTTTAGTTGCTGAGGTTTTATACTGGGCTTCCACCTGAGGAAGCGCTGCTATCTTAGAACACTTAGTTCTGTTTACACTGCCTGCAAGGCCATGTCTACAAGGAGGAGGTTGGTACATATCTCCTTTTGGGGCTCAACCTACTTCAGGTTGAGGAGTAGGAGATAGAATGTTGTGTAGAAAGGAGGGGTCAAGCACAGAGTCCTCCTGCAAATGTATCTTAGATCTATTGACGATTGGTTGTGTGACCCTGAAAAAGACATTCCATGCTTTCAGTCTCAGTTTCTCTATCTGTAAAATTAGGACTTCATTATTTCTGAGCATCTTTCAGGTCTAACATCCTAGAGTGTTATGGTGATTTGTTCTCAAGGTTTATAAATCCCACAAAGTTATAGCCAATAGGTTAGGAAGGAAATGGTTAGAAGCCATTGCTTCTTCAAGAAAGATCAATGAATAGCCAAGTGTGGTGGTGCACATCTGTAATCCCAGTACTTGGGAGGGTGAGACAGGAGGATCCCAGGTTCATGGCCAGCCTCAGCAATTTAGTGAGGTTCTCAGCAACTTAGCAAGACTCTGTTTCAAAATAAAAAGGGCTGGGGGTATAGCTCAGAGGTAGAATGCCCTTGGGTTCAATCCCCAGCAACACACACACACACACACACACACACACACACACACACACACGGGCTTCAGGTATCTACCATGTGAGAACACAGTGTTCTTCTTCTGCAGAGGATTCAGCCCTTACCAGACAACTGAAACCTGCCTACACCTTGATCTTGGACTTCCCAGCCTCTACAAGAAAATAAATGTCTATTCTCTATAAATTACTTAGGTGTTTTGTTCTAACAGCACAAAATAGACTAAGATACATTGATATTCAAATTTAAATTAAAATCAGTTCCTCAGTTGTACTAGTGCCACTTTCAAATGCTCAATAAGTATATATGATTAATGGCTACCATATTAGATAGAACAGATAAGTAATATTTCTATTATTGCTCAAAATTCTATTGGACAGTGCTTACAAAGCTCTTCATATATTCTGGAATATTGTAGAAGAAGACAATAGATCTCTGTTCCTTTGTTATCACTGGGAGGTTGGATGAGATCAGTGCATTTGCCCTACTGCTAACTTGTGGCAACTTTTTTTTTTTTTTGCAGTACCAGGGATTGAACCCAGGGGTGTTCTACCTCCGAGCTATACCCCCGGCCCTATTTTTTTATACTTTATCTTGAAACCGAGTCTCACGAAGTTGTCTCACTAAGTAGCTGAGGCTGGCCGTGAACCCGGATCCTCCGGTCTCTGCCTCCCAAGTACTGGGATTACAAGCGTGCGCCACCACGCCCGGCCTTGTGGCAACTTTTAAGATTCATGTGTGCTATGGAGAGCATTAGCTTTGTGTGTGCAGTTAAAACTTATGGGGAGGTTGGCAACAGAGACAAGACTGGGAATGACAACCAAGCCTCATTTCATATATTAGTGGCTACCCTGACTGCGTGTTGAATTTCCTAAGGTGGCACTTGGGCTCAGAATGAGGACTGCTATGAACCGATGAGCGATATTGCCCTGGGTGTGGGAAGGGACTAGGGAGCATGCATCCTAACTTTTTGCCATTTTAGTCCTATACTTACTAGCTTACTTTGTATTTGACTGTCTTGCCTCAAAAAGCAAATGTATTTTCCTTTTCCTGTTTTTTTTTGGTACTAAGGATTGAACCCAGGGTATTTTATCTCTGGGGTATACCTCTAGACCCCCCCTTTTATTTATATTTTGAAACAGGGTCTCACTAAGTTTCCATTTCTAATCTTGAATTTATGATCCTCCTGTCTCAGCCTCCCAAGTACTGGGATTATAGGAGTGCACCACTGCATCCAGCTGCATGGCACTTTTTTATTATTGGTGCATTTTAATCATACATCATGATGAAGTTCAGGGTGATAGAGGCATATATGCACACAGCACTTGTTGAGCCCTCCCCCAGTTCCTACCCTACTCCCCATCTTTCCGTGCATGGCACTGTGATGTGCATTGATACATTTTTGTATGTACATCACGTTCATTGAAGTGTTTCCCTCTTCAAGTTTGAGTTTGCTTTTTATGGACATATATTTATATTGCCTGACTCCCAAGTTTATAATATTTACTTTGTCAGTTTTGCCTCCATTTTTTCTTCCTCAATATTATAGTTATTTAGGGGGGCAAGAGGCCTTTGTTATGCTTCTACTTACCCGTGGTGAACCTCCTCAGAAGCTGAGCTATTATTAGTCACAGTCTCTTCTAGAATATAGTTAATTAGATTTCAATATTTCTCAGCAAAGTGTTGAAAGAGTCTATTGGGATTAGCAGTACTAATCAGAATTTGAAAGGGCACTGATGTCTCTGTAAATATTATATGATTATATTCAGTTTTTCTTCTTAAGCTGTTACAAGTGGAGTATTTCAGAAATAATAGGAAAAGCAAATAGTTCACTTCATGTAAACTCTAACTCATGGGTGCTGATGGCCAGATTCCTGGGCTGGGGATTCAGAAGTGGTATCTAAACTCAGAAAAAGGGAGCTGTGACTGATGAGTGATCAATCACAGTAAGTAGCCTAGACTAGTATCTAAAAACCTATTTCTATTTCTCTAAAATTAAAAATAATTTGTCCTTCCAAATTGCCTCAAAGGTCTTGAGGACTGTTATCTTGATTCAGTCTAATTTGAAACCCAACTCTGTCTAGAGAAAAACAACTTCTTCCAATTACCATGCTTATGAAGTCAAGCTCTTGTAAGAAAACTGGTAAAATTGTGACCCTTCATGATACCTTTTTAAAATGTTTATAAGAAGCACACCAAGGTAGTGACCTAAGTTTTTCCCTTTCCAAGATAGCAAAAGTAGTAAATAAAATCCTTCTAGATACTGGAATTTGTTCTACAAAATGTGAAGAATACCATTATAGGTGTGTGTGGTACTAGGGATTGAACCCAGGGGCATTCTACCTCTGAGCTACACCCCCAGTCCTTTTTGTTTTGTTTGTTTTGAAACATGGTCTCACTAGGTTGCTGAGAATTCTGTGAAGTTGCTGAGGCTGTTCTCAAACCTGCGATCCCCCTGTTTCAGCCTCCCAAATACTGGGATTACATGCCCAGCTACCACCCTAGATTTTTAACTAATAGTTTTACCAATTCGTCAGATGTTTAAGACTGATAGAATGGGTAATGATAGTTTTCTTTGGTGAAAATTGTGTGGTGAAAAATACCTCATGTTTACCACACAAAGTAATAGGCAAATACAGAAGGAGAAATGTGCAAAGGAGAAAATATTCTAGTAAATTTGGTTTGTGAGAAAAGTAAAATATATTCCAATACTTTGTAGACAAGGGCATTCCCTGCTTTCCATTCTGACTTGACAACAGATGATTTTCAGAGTTAAGATTTGCTTTAAAAGTTTCCCCCTGTTGTAATGTGTACTGTAGAGTTGATAAGAAGCAAGTGAATGTACAGACCAATTTTATTCAATTCTCTAAACCTAGCTAGACACCTATAATTGGACAGATAGTACCTGGACTAAAGGATGATCATGGTCCTTGCCTTTGCTATGCCCACAGTTCAACAGGGAAGGTGGACCTGAGTGAAGCTAAGCTGATAAGAGGACCCCTCACCCCATTTAATCCATCTTTCCTGACCCTGAGGGTAGTCCTCATGCTGATGCTGCTCTGCTGAATAACACTACTCAAGTCCCCAATCCTTTTCATTTCTTATTTTGAGACTGGGTCTAACTAGCTTGTCCAGGCTGGCTTTGAACTTGTGATTCTCCCTCCTCAGCCTCCAGAGTTGCTGGGATTATGGACGTGCGCCATTGCACCTGGTTCCTTTTGATCTGGAAAACTCTTCCCTAGTTTCTTTTGTTTATTTGAGTTCTATTCTTTTTCCAAGGCACCTAAATTCCTTTCCATTTGTGAGGTCTTTTTGAACATTTCTTACATTTATTTGTTTAAATACTCAGGGCCAAGTTGAGGCTTTAAAAAGCTCAGGCATTATAAAACTATTTTGATGTTTTCTCTACATGTCATTAAAATATGCTAAACACTTTTAATTATAAGGAAGTTCCACAAAGTTTGCATTTTGATGACCATTTTAATGCCTTTTGAGGATATATCAAGAATTAAATTGTTGCAAAAGGATTGTTTTTTTCTGTCTCTATTTTTGGTGCTCCTCCTAAAATGTACTTGATCTGCTTTGGGGTAATCCAGTAGTGTTCATGCCTGTCTTCTATACTAGACTGAGATCATCATTTTTTTGTCTGCAAATGGCAGACAGTCATTCTATAAGTATTTGCTGAGTGACTGAGTGAATAAAAGTATACACATGGCGTATACTGTCTCTGCTTATGAATATGGCATGCAGAACAAAGTAGAAATTGATAAATTCTTATTTGATGATGTTTGTGGTTGTGATAGTTACGTATACATCAAAATCTGCTCCCCATTTCATAACCCAGGTTTAACTGCATTTTCTATCCCTCCCACTTTATATCTAGGTTTGGTTTTGTAATTATTACATGTTAATAACACGTGAACAAAATTGATGTGTGTTACTTCTGGGCTGCAGCTCTAAGAAACAGGGATGTTTCTTTGTGCTTTTTTCCCTTCCATTGAATGAATGAATGCAGAAGATTATGAAGTTGATATAAATTTGAATTTAATCAGGAGGAGTGATGAGGAAAATTATTAGTGAAGTAAAAGTGAAATAACTCTGGAAGTATGTGTATTTTAAAATAACTATATACTATTGTTTTAATTCAAGATATGATCTTTGACTTTTTGAGTTTTATATATTGGTTATTTTAAAAAGCTAATTGCTTAGTGAGATGAATAGGTTTATTCAGTCAGTTAGAAATAGAGAATTTTTTTCTTTGAAAAATTTAAAAACCATTGAAATGCATTTCTTTGATAATTACTGAGTTTTTCCCTCTGCTCTGGTTAGATTTTCTTTCTTTCTTTCTTTCTTTCTTTCTTTCTTTCTCTCTCTCTTTCTCTCTTTCTTTCTTTCTTTCTTTTTTTTTGTGGTGCTGGGGATTGAACCCAGAGGCATTCTACCTCTAAGTTTCATCCCCAGCCCATTTTTTATTTTTTATTTGGAAATAGGGTTTCATCAAGTTGCTCAGAGCCTCACGAAGTTGCTGAGGCTGTCCACGAACCTGTTATCCTCCTGTCTCAGCCTCCGAAGTACTAGGACTACAGGCGCGTACCACCACGCCTGGCTCTGGTTAGATTTTCATGAACAGTGGAATCATTATGAAACTATACAGTTTAATAAGGGATACATTTGTAAAATTAACCCAACATACTGGAAAACAAAACTAAGGTGGGTGAGCTGGAAGGATGCGCTGGCTCTGGGAGGGTGAGTGTGGACCACTTTCATTGATTACTAAAAAAATACATATGTAAATTTAGCTCCTGAACAAATGATCAAACACAAACAAGAAACATTTTAAGGGGTACTCATGAAAGTTTGTCCATAGGAAATGGAAGACGGAAGAGGTAGATGTCATTATCTTAAATAATTACTGACTTATCCAAAATTAAATATATTTTCTCTCATGATTTTATAAGGTCTTAAAGTTACTTAATATTAAAAGATTTTTATGTGAAATCATTGCCAGCTACTTCTCTGACAGAAGAATGATATTCAGAATATATAAAGAACTAAAAAAACTTAACACTACAAATTAAGTGACCCAATCAATAAATGAACTAGACACTTCTGAAAAGAAATACAAATGGCCAACGAATACATGAAAAAAATGTTTAACGTCCTTAGCAATCAGGGAAATGCAAATCAGAACTATACTGAACTTCCATCCCACTCCACTTAGAATGGAAATTATTAAGAATACAAACAATAATAAATGCTGGTGAGGATATGGGGAAAAAGTAATGCTTATACATTTTTGATGGGACTATAAATTAGTACAACCACTATGAAGATCAATATGGAAGTTCCTCAAAAGCCTAGGAATGGAACCACCATATGATCCAGCTATACCACTCCTTGGTATCTTTCCAAAAGAATTAAAGTTAGAATACTACAGTTCTTTTTTTTTACATAACAGAACAATTTACAATAGCCAAGTTATGGAACTTGGTGTCCATCAACAGATGAATGGATAAAGAAGAGGTGGTATATACACACAATGGGAGTTCTTTTTGGCCATGAAGAAGTTCAAAATTATGCTATTTGCAGGAAAATGAATGGAACTGAAGAACATCATGCCAAGTGAGATCAGTCAGTCTTAGAAAATCAAGCGCTGCATATTTTCTTTCATATGTGGAAGCTAGAGAGAACAAATAAAGAAAGGGACCTCATGAAAATTAGGAAAGAGAACAATAGCATAGTGGTAAGAGATTGAGGGAGGGGGAAAAGGAGGGAAAGGAAAGGTTCGGTGAAGAAAACAGATCAAATAATGTTATGTGCATATATGAATGCCACTATCATGTACAATTATAATGCACTAATTAAAAAGAAAAATCAAACTATAATTTTTTAAGTGATTAAGAAGCATTACAACAGGAAAAAAAATACCCTGTTCCCGTGGACACAATAACAGCATCCAGGATTGGCAGGCCCATGGGATCTTTTTAATTTTCATTCTACCCAACACCTCAAATCTACTGTTCTGGAACCTTTAACTATAATTGCAATTGGAATTTTTTTTTGGTGGGAGAATAGTTCAAGAGACCAAAGGCCACATGAGAGGATAACTATCAAACTCTTAATTCCTGTAGTGAAATTCTTAAAAAGAGCTTTAGTAATAACAATGAATCATTCAAGCTAGTCATTCATTCCCCTGCCCCAAACAAATTAAAGGAAAGACCTTCTCTAATTGCATTAGACTGATAAGACTTTTTTGATGATAATGCAGTCATATTTATTTATACTTTGTAATTTGAACATGTTAATAATCTGTAAAGTAATACTGTATGAATCAGCACATTATGTTTATGTGTATGCATTTAGTGGAAAGTAAGCTAATAAGCAGTTTCATATTGGATTATCTGTTGAATGAAGACTAGTGAAAATACAAATAAAAGAATAAGGTTGCATCTGCTCCTGAGTCTGATTGTCACCAAAGCAAAGTATTAGTGATTTGGGTAGAACTTTTACCTCTTATAAACCAAAGGTGTATTAGCTTGATATTCAATATAATGAGTACTCACTGAGCAACAGAAATAGACCAAAGTTAAATTGCATCAAATTTTAAATATCTTGATGTGAGATGAAGTACAATTACACCTTTTGTGTGTGTGTGGTACTGGGGATTGAACCCAGGAGCACACTACCTCTCCAGCCAATTTTATTTTTTGTTTTAAAACAGGGTCTCATTAGGTTGCTGAGAGTCTCGCTACATTGCTGAGGCTGGCCTCGAACCTGTGATCCTCCAGTGTCAGCCTCCCAAGTACTGGGATTACAGGTGTGCACCACCATGCCTGGCTTACACTTTTTTTTTAAAAATAATGTTGCTCATTTCATTCCTTAGCTTGGCTCAGAAAGAAATAGGTTGAATGATATGTTTTTCAGAGCATGAGACAAGAAATTATATGAAAGAGAAAATATAGTTAGGGCCTAAAAACATTTCTGAAGAGTGTTAAAGAGCTTTGACTTTTGCAGCTGTTCATAGAACTTGTCTGAGTCAAAGGTTTCTAGTGTCACGTGAAGTGAACACGGTGTGAACTCTGCCATTAGACTACTAGGGCTCAGGCTCAATTCTGCTACTTGCCAGTTCTTTGACTTTAAGGAGGGTAGTAAGCTTGCCTGGTCCTTAGTTACACTCAGCTCGCTGTTGAAGACTTTAATGGTAGGGTTTTCTTCCCTGCGGTTTCCCATAGAGGAACCGGCAGAGACAGCAGCAGCACTTTCAGAACAATTTTCCACTCACCGTAAAAACTTGTGAGAGGTTGTTGAAATTGGGGAAGGCCTGCCATTCTCTCTCTGCCACCTTTCTGTCAGCACATAGACCTGCCTGGGCCTGGTGAGGCTGGAGCCTACATGTTCAGGCTCCATCAGGAAGCAGAACACCAGGTCATCACACTTAGCCCAGTTAGACCTCAGTCTCTGTTCCAGCTGACACTTGGTGAAAAAGGCAGGCTGGTCATTCGCTGATTATCTTTATTTCAGAAAAGACTGGCCCAAAGCACAATTTTTGTGTCAGTTATAGCTGAATTTGTCAACCAGTTTTGATAAAGCAGATGTCATGATCCCTATTTGGAAACGTGTGGATTGTTTTGAAGTGTAAATGAGTTAACAGATGTAAAGCATGTAAATAGTACTTGGCACGTAATAAGTGCTAGTTAGGTGCTAGCTCTGATTATGGTGATTGTGGCTTTTATTTGTAATTGTTCTTCAGTAGGTTTGATTTTTAAAGGTGTGATTAGTACTCTCAAACATCCAACATCAGCACTGTTTCCTGATTCACAAGGTTGTTGTGAGAATTGAATTAGATAACACTGTATACATCAATGAGCTTTGTCAACTGCAAAGTACATCATATAATGATGATGATGATGTAGTATTTAGGATCTTTCTGGCAAGATCATTGACTCTATGATTACTACTCCCTTCCAAATTCTCTTCTTAGTTTTCCAAGACCAATTTAATTTCTTGGTCAAGTAACACAACATTGTAACTCGATCAGTAAGTATTTTACTGTTTTCCTAGCATGAATAAAAGGAAGTTTTAAAAACATGCTATTTCTTAACTCTATTGAAACAAAGCTGTCGTGATTGGGCTTCTGCCTATTGTACCATTATAAAAGATTTCAGAACATTTATGAAGGAATCCAAGATTAATAAATAAAATTTGAACTGATGTTGAGGTAGAATTGAAAGTAGAATAAAAGATAGCTCAAAAGAAGACAAACGGAAAAAGAGACAATAACTTTAATCTGAAAGTCTTGTGCTAAAGTTCCTCATACCTTTACTCTCTATGCCAGTTTTTCTCACAGGCCTGTCTCTCCCAAATTTCATTTCATGTCTTTTCTTTTTTTTTTTAGAAGATTTTATTATCTTTTATTTTAAATCTACTTCCTTTTTCTTTTTTTTCATTTTATTTTATATTTTTTAACTTTTTATGTTCATTTATTGGTGCATTGTAATTATACATTTTGATATATGTCAGGGTGTGAACATCATACATGCACACATTGCTCATTTAGCCCTCCCTCCAATCCCACCCTATTCCCTCCCCCTTCCCTCCCTTTCGTGCTCCAGGTAGTGATTGAGTCTTACAGGTTTGTGTATGTACATCATGC
>PVJS01014209.1:25428-40842 GCA_004027185.1 Glis glis
ATATAGTGTGTTTCCCTCCACTCCCCGCCCAACTCCCTCAGTTAGGTCACCTTCTTTGTCCATCTAAAGATTTCTTCTTCTTCCCTTCTAAGTCCCTTCTACGTCCCATTCTATCTAGCTCCCACAGATTAGGGGGAACATCCGATTTTTTACTCTTAGTGTCTTACTAATATCGCTTAGCATGATGTTCTCTAGTTCTTTCCATTTCCCTGCAAATGATGTGATTTTGTTCTTCGTTGTGGCTGCGTAAAATTCCATTGTGTACATATCCCATAGTTTTGTGATCCATTCATCTGTTGATTTTGTGTGTGCTGGGGATTGAACCCAGGGACATTCTACCTTTGAGCTACATCCCCAGTCCTATTTTATTTTTTATTTTGAAACATGGTCTCACTAAGTTGTGGAGGGCCTTGCTGAGTTGCTGAAGCTGGCCATGAACCTGAGATCCTTCTGTCTCAGCCTCACAAGTACTGGGATTACAGGCATTTACCACCATGCTTGGTTTATTTTTTATTTTGAAACAGGTTCTTGCTACGTTGCTGAGGCTGGCCACGAACTTGTGATCCTCCTGTCTCAGCCTCCCAAGTGCTAGGATTATAGGTGTGTGCCACTGTGCCCATCTACTCCCAAATTTCTGAGACATCTACAAATCTTAGGTTACTATAAATCCACTCGTTATAAACATTGCCCGATGTACTGTTAATTATTCCATGTAATGTACTAATGCATGTATTTTTAGAATGAACATCCTGAGAACAGCCAGACCACCATAAATATCTGTGATCACCAGACTGATATCATTGCCATGTACCTTCCCATGCCTACTCCTCAGTTTCCTTTACAAGAAAATCTCAAGTCCCCAAAAGTGCATTTCATTCTTGAGATAGATCATATTTTTCCTTGAGAATATGAAAAACTCCTTGTTTTTCTAAACAAGTCTCTGCTTGTACTTCTATCTGACATGTCTTGAAATTCTTTCCTGAGACATTTGTCAAGGTGTCATCCTGAGCTGAGGTCCCCCTCTCCAGGAGCTCCACAGACCTCCACTGGTGACAATGTCATGGAGTGTTTTAATGTTAACCCAAATCTGGATTGAACTACATTGCTTTATGTATGTACTAGTTCTGTTTCAAAGACAGTGAATCCATTGAATGGCCAGGGCATCTTTTTTTTTTTTTTTTTTTTTTGCGGTACCGAGGATTGAACCCAGGGGTGTTCTACCTCCGCGCTACACTCCCGGCCCTATTTTTAATACTTTTATTATTTTGAAACCGGGTCTCACGAAGTTGCAGAGGGCCTCCCTAAGTAGAGAGAGAGAGAGAGAGAGGGAGAGAGAGAGAGAGAGAGCTGAGGCTGGCTGTGAACCCAGATCCTCTGGTCTCCGCCTCCCAAAGTACTGGGATTACAAGCGTGCGCCACCACTCCTGGCTCCAGGGCAACTGCTTGTTCTTACTATTGTCTTATGGTCTTCACTAACCTTGAGCTTATTTACTGACTCAATAGATATTTATTGAGCACTTACATTGCCAGTTAGTGTTGTAGTTATTGGGAATATGGTATAATTAAATGTTGCCTTCTACAAGATTATACCTGTTCACAGAATAATTCATTTAATACAAAATATCAATTGTGGCTCCTTAGAGACAGACTTAAAAGTGCATTTTGTATAATTCCTGGACACTATAAATTATTAGAAATATTTTAAATAAATAAATAAATAGTATTTTTAATATAGAAACACTCCCAAAATTTTGGATTAACCTAATAAAATTTCTTGTATATTTATTATGGAATCTATTATGACAAAATAAATAATTGTTTTTAGCACCAATAGTGCCACTGAGTTTGAATTGATACTTTTAATTAAGACCTTTACATTTTCCCTGACATCTTTGTCTTTAAAACCACCTTATCCTAGAACTTGAGGTCTTTTTTCTTGAAAGAATCTTTATTTTGACCAGAACACTCCAGCAATAGTGAGATGAATGTTTCTCACTTAGTAGCTCTTAAATCATCATTTTGTAGATATTGTCTTTTTTAGGAAAGACTTTTCTTTCTGGGATATGTTAAATTCAATTAAAATAACGAAGTTAAACAATGTTAGGTTAGATCTGAAAAATAGTTTTCTGTGTTACAAATTATAAATATCTCAAGTTCATAAAAATGAAAGAGAAGGACATTTGTACTAATAGTTTAAGATATTTAAACCTGGCTTACTTATAGAAACCAAAAGATGAATTCACATTTCTTTTACATGTAAAGATGTTCCTTAATTTGCAATGCATTTTGTCATCCTTAACCTGGCTTGAGGAATGGTTCGTTCTCTCTCTCTCTCTCTCTCTCTCCCTTCTCTGCCTTTCTTCTTTCTCTAATCTTATAATAAAGACTTCACATTATATGGTTTAAGATGAGAAAATGCCAAGTAATGGAATAATATTAAATTATTTGGTTTGATAATGAATCAGTAAGATGCTATATTCCACATAGATTCAACTGGCTTTCATTCAAATTACTCAGTTTCATTCTATTATTTTTAGAACTTTGCTATTTTATAATATTTCTTCATTCCACTTAGTTTCCCTAGAGATATCAGGCTCTTTTAAATTCTGCACTGTCAGATAAAGGAATGGTCCTTAGAACCTTAGAAATCCTTTGTCTGGTAGAGGAACAAGTGATTAAACTGAAGACACAGGTAGACTCAGGTCCAGGCTGAGCCCGGGCAGTGCATCCTGTGGTGCTCGCCCATGCCCCTCTTCAGGGCTGACCCATCCATGGGCTCTCCCCCAGTCCTTCTCTGCAGGTATATCCTTCTTCCTTGAAGGTATATCTCCTCTAACCAACCTTCTGCCCACAATTCTCCATCTCAGAGTCTATTTCCAAGAGACCCAATCTAAGATAGAAAGGGAGTTGGCTAGGGCAGTGCCTCCCATTTTTCTTCATTTCTCAAAGACCAGTGAAGAAGTGAAGATGTAGAATTTCCTAAAGCACTTTTAGAAAGTGGATTTGGACAACTGGGTGGTTATGGTGGAAGAAGGGAGAAGGTAGATACTTATTTATGGGAAAATGTGGTCTGTAATTAGAAAGAAAGACAACATGTAGGGCTTATTTTTTGATTGTTGTTACTGGGAATTGAACCCAGAGGTGTTCTACCTCTGAGCTACACCCCCAGCTCTTTGGATTTTGAAGGGGTATCTCGCTAAGTTGCAGAGGGTCTCCCTAAGTTGCTAAGGCTGACTTGAACCTGTGATCCTCCTGCCTCAGCCTCCCAAGTACTGGAATTGCAAGCATGCACCACTGCACCCAGCAAGATGTAGGGCCTTTCATGCCTAAAGCTCAAGCCATGTTGACATGTCAGTTGCCCCTGTTATAGAGCTGGAGAACACTGACATTTGAGGTCAGACCAAGCTCACCTGGTTCTAAGTTAAGTGAAAAGTTTAGTTTTTCTATGAAAAAACATATGAGGCATTTGAGATATAGTGGATATGTCTGGCCAGAGTTCCTGGAGATATTGAGGTAACAAGAATGGAGACATGGGCTTAAGAGGCTTAGGCTCAAATTCCAGTTCTTTCCCTTGCTAGTTATTGTCTTTGGTTAAGGTACTTGACTTCTCTGAGACCAGCAAATGGAAGATAACATCAAAGGTTAGTTGTGAGAATTAAAGAATATATGTACTACACTGAATATAGTATATAGTAGGTATTAAATCGATAGGCAATTGTCTACTTATAAGATGCAGGAATGTTGTACAAATACCTGTGTAAATGCTTGTGTGATATACTTCAGTCTCAACAGTGTACTAATGGTTGAATAGCTTTCCCCTCTATTCCATTAAAGAAGATATTAGAGTTTCTTCAATGGGCCTGAATCACAAAATACAGATCTACTCTAGGGCACAAATTATTCTCTCCATTCCTTATAACTTTGTGGAGTCATTACCTAGGCAGGTAAATATTTACATATGAAATGGTAAGCATAATTTATGCAATTCAGGCAGATGTGAGGTTCATGTGAGACTATAACTGTTAGATCCACAAAAAGTCACCGAGGATTTGCTATAGTTTAATTTCATCTGCTGGTTTCTTTATCTAAAATTTAATTTAAAAGAGTATTCATGCCAGGTGTGGTGGCTCATGCTTATAATCCTAGTACTTGGGGGGGCTGAGACAGGAAGATTGAAGGTTCAAGGACAGTCTCAGCAACTTAGCAAGGTCCTCAGCAACTTAGCAAGACCCTGTTTCAAAATGAAATAGGGCTGAGGACGTGGCTCAGAGGTAGAATGCCCCTGGGTTCAATCCTCAGCACCGGTTGTGGGGGGAAGTATTCAGCACTTGCTGTATCAGTTAAAAAAAAAAGCCCTTTTCAAATTAGAGAAGCTGGTAAGCAGCAAATCATGGTTCCTATAAGGCATGATAATCAAGCACATGTATGCGAACTCACAGAACTTTAAGGTTGGAAGTCACATTGGCACTTCTCTGGCCTTCAACTCTTATTCTATAGAAGAGCAGCTGGAAGGGTGAGGGGAATTGCCTGTTAGTGAAAAGATAGATCATAACGAAAAGTCCCCAGACCAAAAGTGCACAACTCCTTCCTCTGTACCATACAACCCACACCACCTGTCCCTGAAGATACATAGATATGATGGGCACGTCAGATTGCCTCAACACAGGGGCTCTCGACTGGTCAGTTCCACAAATTATTCCACACACTCACACACACGCCCAGACACAATTTATGTTCATAATAATTCAAAAGGGAAATGTGGATCTAATAGAAAGTAGTATAGTCTAAAGATAGAATTGAAGCGAACGTCTCAAGTTTAAATAAACACTTTGCTCTTCAACAGTAATAAAGAACTGCCAAGGCTCTGGAGCGAGAGGAGTAGTTGTGTCTGAGGGAGGAAGATTGGCTTTACTGTCAGAAAGTAGATGATTATAAAATATGTATTTGTTTATATTCATAAAGTTGTCAACATGAAGTATGACTAAAAACTAACATTAACAAGATGGAAAGGATTCTGAAATAAATGTCTTTGCCAAAAACATGTACCAGAGCTGTTGTAGAAGCAAATATCTTCATTTCTGAATGAAATTCCCATTGTAGCTATTATTTGGGTGGTGTGTGTGTTGAGGGTGTCTGTTTGCCCTGTCCCTCTTCACCTGTGACCCTATCCTAGTCCTCAAGGACTGACCTCAACAGACAGGATAATCAGACCCCCGCTCTCAGTTTTTGTTTGGACTTGGTCAATGAGAGGCTCTGTCAGGAGCTCGGAGGATGGGAAGAGAGTGAGTTTGGGTTTTTATTTCCTCGGCTCCTTTCTTGTTGAGCTGCGGGTTGGCAGTTTCTGCATCTATCTACCCAGGGTCAGCTGATGTTAGGTGCCCTTCTCCTATAGATGTGACTCTTACCAGGCTAGCTTCTGAGAAAAACCCTCCCTTTTTGGACATAGAGGTGGCAACCTTCTACTGTTGTCAGTCCCGGCTCCTTCTCCATCACTGTGGCTCTCCTTAACCCTGCCCACTCTTGTGTCAACAGTCCTTCCATTAAAATCTCTCAATAACCCCTTTGGATTGCACCTTGAGAGTCTTGCCAGGTCTTGGATATAGGCATGGATGTATATGCACAGTAATTTATTATCATTAACTATCATAAAGTCTCCAGTGGCTTCTTATTTGCTTGTGTTTCCCAATGATACTGTAACAGACTCAAATACATGCATAGCCACTTTGCCTCTCCAGGAGCTACTTAGCTTTTAACTATCTTCCCAACTTTGTTGAAACTTCAAAAATCCATCTTATTTTATTCCTTCTATCTACTTCCCTCTTTTGTGGTAATTTCTCTGACCACCTATTGTTATTATTCAGTCTGCAGAAATAATTTTAACTTTTTTTGAGTCATAGACTCCTTTGTGAATCAGATGAAAATATAATTCTCCCTAGAAAAGCACATAAAACATGTACATAGCAAATTTGCATATGACTTATTTTATTAAACTGGACATTGATTTTTGACCACATTATATTTTACTCATGGAAAAAAATCATGTAAATTTTGTGGTGACTTTCTGGAAATAATTGAGCTAAATCTAAATTGTGCAAAAAACGTAAAAATAAACATTAACTCTGCCCGAAGTGAGTTTTCTGATTTTAAAATTGAAAAGAAGGTTGATATGCCAGAATGAAAGTTTTCTTGGGTATTCAACTGATTTTGACATTTCTATTTTGATGGCAGCTAGTGATAAAAACTGACTCAGAGTAATGTTGCTGTCAAAGAGTTATCTAACACTGTTTTGGGTTGAATTTATAAAGCATCATTTCCTTTGTCTTCAAATGAATGAAGCTACCTTTGCAGAGCTGGCATTACTGATTCTCTCTATGCCAGAAAACAAAGGACTCTGAGTCCATGTTTAAGTTTTAAAGTTGTCTGAACAGAATTAATCTCCAAGGAAACTCTTCTATGTTTCTAGTCATTTTCAGATTTGTTTTTCCTGCAGGAAAGCTAAGAAGGCCTTGTAACTCTTGACTTTAACCTGTAGAAGCATTTTTCCCCAGCACCACAAGGTTTTAATGGAGGCCCACTTGCAATTTTGGCTATCGGACTTGAGCTTGGACATGATTTGATCAATTAGGATGCTCTTGGATGCAAATACAAAAGCTCAATTCAATAGGAATCAAACAGTAAAGTTTGTCATCTCACATAACAAAGGGTTCAGAAGTAGAGTCTGCTTTGGTCAGGTTGTGACTCAATGATTCAATTATGTCACTGGGGACCTAAATTCTTCCCATATTCTGCTATGTTACTCTCAGACAGCTTGGAATTCAGACTGGTTGCAAGATACTCAACCAGGAGTATATTCTTGATCACATTCTAAAAGAGAACCCTTCCCCGGTGACTGGGCCAATGTAGACCATGTGGTCATGTGACTTCTCCTCTATGTTAAACGGTAGCCAGAGCAATGCCATGTGCTGACTGGTTTCAACTAAACGGGGACAATTTGACAATGAGATCTATTTTCACTCAGTCATTTGTGGGTGGGGAGAGAATATCTGAACAAAATCAGGATAGTATTAGGAAGGAAGAGAAATGGATTTGGGGAAAATAATGTTTCCTACTGATAAATTCAGTAGCATCTGAACAGCACCTGTGGGAAGCATATAAAAAGACTTAACTCACCTAAAAATATCTGCTAACTAAACCAAACTATGGAATAAATTGTCATTAATTTGTTCTAAGAACAAATTAAATAACTGTGTTTAAATAACTACTTTTTGGAGATCCAGCAGACTTTAGTGTAGCAGAGAATAATTTCATATTCTGTTGAACCAAAACTGTTAACAAGGCAATGGCTTATTACCCTGGCTTTGACAAGAGCCTAGCACTAGACTTCTTTCTAGATGGTTTGTAGAGGGTTGAATCAGACACATTGGCATCATGAGTTATAGTTTCTGTATCAATGCAGAAAAATCAGATGTGATGCTAAATGATTCAGGTATTACACCTATACCTACATAACAATTTTCCTCATCAAAGTTTTGACCAACCAAGAACCCTTTTGCCATTTTGAAGATGTTGAGCCTATGTAGTTTCTATAAGCAACTCTCAAACTAGCAATTATTTAAAGATGTCAGTAAGCAAACATATGGACAAAATCTCAAAACTGTATCAAGTTTCTGGATGTCAGTTTCATGAGGTTGTATGTTGAAAGAAGTGTATGAAGTAGAAATTTCTCCATTGTTTGCTTAGATTTCCAGTGATTTTGGAGTAGATGACATTTCTTCTTTCATTTTGATAGTCTGCTACGTTAGTGCTTATAATAAGGTTGGAGCCTTTTGCCATGGATTTAGTGGCCCAGCCAGGCTCTCTCGAATGCCTCTTCCTTTTCACACTTCTCCCATAGCTTCCCTATTCTGCTTCTTCTACCCGAGATGTCCTCTTTCCATTTCTTCCTCGATACCATCTTCATTCCCACCTTTTCTCTTTATTTCCTCTTCTCTCTCACTTTTATCTTCTATAATATATTCCTGGTATTCTCTTTCTTACTGACATTCTTGTCTCATCAGAAAAACATTTCCAGCAACAGAATGTAATAAGCAACTATTATGATTTGGATTTAAACTATCCCTCAAAGCTCACATGTTAAGCAATGCAGCCAGGTTTGGAGGCAGGACATGGCTGGAGGTGGATCATGGAGGGTGTGGCCTTGGGGACTGTACCTGTCCCTTGCTTCCTCTCTCTCTCTCTCTCTGCTTTCTGCTACCATGCCCTGAAGCCCTGCTGCCACGCTTCCTGCCTAGGAACCTGCTGAACATGGACTGATTTAGAAATGACCCCTGAAACCTCTAAAACTGTGAAGTAAATAAATCTTTCTTTCTTTAAGTTGTACTTGTCAGGTACTTTGGTCACAGTGGTGAAAAACTGACTAAAACAGCAGCATTTTGCATGAATAATAATAATAATTTGATTCTCCTTTGCCAATTATTGACCCACAGAGAGTGAAGGAAACCTCCAGGGTAAGAAACGTGAATGTGTGTGTGTGTGTGTGTGTGTGTGTGTGTGATATTTAATAATGAAAAACTTATACATTTTCCCTTTTAAATAATAATTATATTGATGACTCATCTGATGGACAGAAAGCAGTATGTTTCAAGTATACTAATGAATTCAGACTTTGGCCAACGACTTTAAGGCATTAGAATGTCCCTAGTCTAAAAATTTTACCATTCTTTCTTTTTTCCTTAACTTAAAAATTTTATCAACTGTAATTAGAGTTGAGAGGGTGACCATGTGTGGGCAGCCTGTTGTAGTGAGGAGGGTACACACATAGGATGTCCTGCTGTGGGGTATCAGAGCCCAAGCCAGTGGCAAGGACATACATATGGAGCTAGTGGCCTGGCATGGGGTTTTCAGAGAATGAACGGGGCAGAAAATCCATTGTGGTCACATCCTGAGTGGAATAAGGAGAACATGTCTGTGGGGAAGGTGGTAGTTTCATATAGGGGAAATGTTTAAATAAGAAACAATTTTAAGGTTAATGGGAGCCGATTTCTCAATGTTAGAAAAAGGAATTGGAAATTTGGAAAGGGAGAAAGCTGGAATAAACTCAGTGGAGTTGAACTATTTAGCTATTAAGTGTACAGTTTTCAGTATATGTAGATACGGATAGATGTCTTAACTACAGGAGAGGTAAATGTGGGTGGACTCATGCGCTTACATGCCTCTGCATAGTTTAGGACTCCTAAGCGCTGTCCACTGAGCGTTCTTGGAAGCAGTTGCATTCTTAATGTCATAAGAACTCCTAGGACTTTTCTTAAAGAAACCCCGAGTTCTTATAGACATGGATGATTTCAGGTCTAGAGAGGAAAGTACAAATGAGCTTGGAATATCTAACATCACATGGTAAGGACCTGCTCAAAGGAGGATGAGAATGTACCAAAGGACACAGCAGCCACTTTGAAGGACTCTCACTGGCCAAACCTTGCCAATTTGAACTTCAACATAAATAACTATTCAACATAATTATTGTAGCTCCTAGAATAAAATAAGTGGCAACTCCATTCGGATAAAAAATGAATGAATAAATTAAAAGTTTCTAAGTATGTCTCCACAAAATATCAACAATTACACATAGGAAAACTGTAACTTCAGAGGTGAGAAAATTGGCAGAAATCATCTTAAACAATCAAAGTGATCATAACCGGTAATAGAAGACGTCATGATCATGCACCATTTAATGAAAAACACAGCCTCACTTCTGTGGTGTTTCTACAGAAGATGCATAACCTAGGTCTAGTCCTGAGGAAACACCAGACAAATCCAAACTGATGGATATTCTACTAGCTTGTAATTTTCTAAAGTATAAAGGTCATGAACATTAAGAATAAAACACCACTCCAAATGGAATGAAATTATAAACAGGATAATTAAATGCAACACTTGATTCTCAACAGGGCCCTTTTGCTATAAATACCATTACTGGGCTGAGGAATAGATGGCATTGTTATTTCAGTATTAATTTCCTGATCTTGATGGTTGCTCTGTGGTTATGTGGAAAATGTTTCTTTTATTTGTAGCAAATACACATTAAAGTGTTCAGGGTTGATGGGACATTAGGGTGGCAACTTACTCTTAAGTGGTTTAAGAAAAAAGTTCTTTGTATTATATCTGCTACTTTTCTGTAAGAAATGAAAGCCAAAGGTGGGAAATTTTTTTCCAGCTGTGGAAGAATTTTTATTTATTTTCTTTTGGAGGAGGTATTCGAATGGAAATTTGAAGGGTGGGAGGATCTGGTCAGAAATGAAGGAAAATCATTCTGGGAGAAAATACATGTGAGCTGTGTGGACTCATTGAATCTCCCAGTCAGCCTCCCCGCTACTATTGCTGTGGTTCTAGCTTATTATTTCTTGCCTAACAGCTTTATCTGCCCCCAGAAAGCATAGAACCTACTGTGGGTTTAAAGCTGAGGATTTAAGGTGAGATGTGGAAGGCAGAATGGATGACAACTTTTTCCCCAAGGAAAATGAATCCTCCTACTGAGCAGCAAGGGGGTACCTGACTTTGCTAGAGAATTTCTCTACAACAGACCAAGCTGTGAAGTATAACTATGACAAAGAGCTAGCTAATTAGAAACAGCAGCTGTAAAACAAGCTCCCGCCTTCAAGGCTGTTTTTAGAAACCATCTTGTAAAGAAAGCTGTTTACCTAGTCTCTTTTCTCTGGGAACTAGAATCTATTAAAATATAATCCATTCTTATAAAAGTTGTACAGGCTTATTACAGAAATTCATGATGGTACACCTAGTTGGAAATGAGAAGTAATAATGATCTATTACCCCAGAACCCCAATTACCACTGGCAACATTTCTTCCATAGTCTCCCCTTACATGCACAGTTACATGGATATCTGGGGTAATTCTTTGCCTTTTTTTTCCTTTGGATGGTGGGAGGGGGTGGTGGGGATGGAACCCAGAGCCTCATGCATGCTAGGCAAGTATTCTACCACCGAGTTATACTCTCAGCCCTCTGCTTAGAAAAAATGAATAATAATTATATTGTAATCATCTTGTATGGCTACGAAACAACCTTTGAAAATATGATTTTAAAAAGCACAGATATACTATTAATTTAGACCTTTATATATTCATCCCTATAATAAATAGTACTGAAATCACATATGTCATTTTTGTGTCTCTATTTTCTTTTTTTTTTTTTGCAGTACCAGGGATTGAACCCAGGAGCGTTCTACCTCCGCGCTACACCCCCTGCCCTATTTTTTATACTTTATTTTGAAACCGGGCCTCACTAAGTAGAGAGAGAGAGACAGGGAGAGAGAGAGCGAGAGAGCTGAGGCTGGCTGCGAACCCGGATCCTCTGGTCTCCGCCCCCCAAAGTACTGGGATTACAAGTGTGCACCACCACTCCCGGCTTATGTCTCTATTTTCTTAATATACTCCCTGAAAGTATAATCAAATTCCGTCCAGAAATGATATATTAATGTATACAATCACTAATTATAATGAAAAGGGCTCCAGAGCCTTGTAAAAGTTGGCTCTTTTACCCATTTTAGATAATAATTTTTCTGAGAGTGTCTAAAATATATCTTCAAATATTCTGTCTGGCCTCTAACCTTCACATTACTAGGAATATGGAAGGTAAAAAAAATCATAAAGAATTTAAATACATTTCACGAACAGAATTTAAACAGCATTAACTTATGAATAGGATGAATAATGCTTCAACCATCATTTATGCTATTTTAAGATGGTAATTGAAACATAAGAAATTCAATTGGTATAAAATTTTACAGTTAGTTCCAATAACTAAAATAGAAAAGATTATGTTTATTGTGAAATAAAAATATACAATGCTATGTTAAAATCATAATGATGCAGTGGAACAAAAAAAATTTCTTACTCTTGACATTTGCCACTCAATTATCTGCTTGTGGGTTGTCTACTTGGTGGATTATATGAAGCAAATTATAAAAACATTTTAAAATGGTTTCTGGTCCTAACTAGCACAATGATTATTTTCTTTATTGCCCTGTCAACATATGTCAGACAATTCAAACTCATTTTGGTGCCACTGTAGTAGAAATACAATTAGGAAGGAAAATCTACTGTGGAATCCATCATAGAACAAGGTCCCCAAACACATATTAATGACTTTTGATTATCAACTATTTTGCATTCTTTCATTAGAAGAGATAATTGGAAGTTGAATAAAAACATTTTTTTTGGTAGAAATCAGAGTAATCACTTATACGCATGATACCTTTCAGAGTTTAGGGAGTTCTATGTGATATTTATAATCCATAAAGATTCTGCAGAACAATGTGCTCACAGGAGAAAAGTAGTTCTTACAAAATATTTTATATGTGTAGTTATCATCATTATTTTTATGTCAAACCTCAAAGTAGGTATTGTCATTGTCATTCTATAGGCCAGGAAACCAAGGATGTTGAGCCGGGCTGTCCTCCAAGGTACACTCCCAGCCCGATTTTATTTCTTATTTGGAAACAGGGTCTCACTAGGTTGTTGAGGGCCTCTCTAAGTTGCCAAGACTGGCCTTGAACCTACGATCCTACTGTCTCAGCCTCCCAAGTACTGGGATTACAAGCGTGTGCCACCATGCCCAGCTTACGTTAGGATTTAAAAGAACTTTTTCAGTTTCTTTCTTCCTTTTTTCCCCTTGTATATTTATTGAGTGCTGCTGTGCTGCTGGCATAAGGCTATAGATCACAACAGCATTGAGGCACAGTTTCTGCCCTTAAGAAACTTCACCTGTAGGAACTGTTAAGAAGGTTTAGCTGGAACTGCAAGAACCCAACTTAAAATGATTCGAGGAGAAATAGAGAAGGTATTAATTTACATGATTAAATACTCCAGGGACAAGACTGGTTTCTAGTTTGACCGAGGGCTTCAAAGGATTTTCGTTCTCTCCATTTCTGGGTTGTACTCCTTCAATATTAGTCCCTTTGTAGCCTCCTATAGCAAACTTACTCTGATGGGAGTCTTTGTTCAGGTTCCACAGCCCAGGTTTCACATGTCCCTCTTCTTGGTCACACACCCCTCCCTGAACCAATCACCAGGGCTTGGGGCATGATTTGTGTGCTAAGTGGCTTTGCCCTAGGTCAGGCGTGAGTCCTGTATGCTGGGGTCAAGTCAATGTTACCAAAAGCACCTGGGCCTAGTGTTAGAGAAGGGGCAGTCATCCAGAGAGAAATTTCTCATCAGGTGTGATAGTCAATCTAGTTTGTCAATTTGACCTGATCATGACACACCCAAGATCATGTGACTTTGGGTGTGTAACAGCAGATTAAACAGAAAGCCCTGCCCTGAATGTAGGCAGCAGGATTCTGATAGGTGCAGGACTTAGATAAAAGAGGGAGAAGTCGCATAGAGCGCTGCGCGACTCTTTCCGAAGAAAACACATCTGCTCTCGCCTGAGATCGTCGGCCTCCGGCTCATAGAACTGGAACTTCACCGTTTCTCTGAAGAGCTTCTTGATCTTCTGCTCTCATCCGAGATCGTCGGCCTCCAGCCCTTTGAACTGAAACTTCACCATCGTTTCTCCGAAGAGCTTCCTGATCTTCACGTCTTGGAGTGGGACTGAATTAGTGGTTGCTCCGATCCTAAGACTCCAGCTCTTAGACCGCTCAACCAGCTACTGGTTCCTCTGACTCTCCATGTGCAGTCAGAACTTGGGACTACATTGCTTCAAACTGTAAGTCCATCTGATAAATCCCTTTTTCAAATATACTCATTCTGTGAACTCTGTTAATCTAGTGAACCCTGTCCAATATATCAGGAGAGAGATGAATAGAAGTTGGGAGTGAAGGACAATGTCCACCACAGAGTTGAAAGCATTAAGAGACTAGACTATTAGGCTGCAGAGACCATAGGAGAGTACTTGACTCAGTCTTGGCCAGATCAAGGAAGTAGACCTGAGGAAATTTTGTTCAAGTAGAAATCTGCAAGACAAGTGGTGGGAGCCTACACTGGGTTAGAGAGGCAGGCAGAGGCGAGATCAGAAACATCCTGGGGCTTGTTTGATGGTTCTTGGACTTTACCATGAGGGAATTGGGATGGAAGTCCTCTCATTACCTCTGCACCATTAAACAATTAGATTTTGAATATTCTCTATTTTTCCTCATATTTTTGTCTTAAATTTCCTCTGCTCATATTTGCTCTCCCAATTCCAACCAGGAACTCTGTTTCCTGCAAGTTTCTTTGTCTTCATTCCTTGCTATACACATCTACTTGGAGTTAGTAGGTTATATCAAGAACCAACTCAGGGGAAGTGACCCAGGGGATTTTCTAGACCTTTATAATTAATAATGATGGCCCTTTAACAAAGAACTACTCTATAAAGGAGTTTGGTAAAGTCTATGAGTGCCCCTATACACAGATTCAACCAACAGGAGATCAAAAGTTTTTGGAAAAAATTGTCTGTAATGAACAGGTACAGACTTTTCTCCTTGTTATTATTATCTCAACAATACAGTATAACAATTAGTTACATTGCGTTTACATTGTATTTGGCATTATAAGTAATCTAGAGATGATCTGAAGTGTATGGGAGGATGTGTATAGGTTATATGCAAATACTATGGCATTTTATACTAGGAACTTGAGTATCTTAAGATTTTGGGATCTGTGGGGTGTCTTAGAACCAATCCTTCTTGGACACTGAGGGACAACTATATGACAGGGGTGGTATTTTAAATTTGTGGGAACAAGGTGAATTATCTTTGAATAGATTTGGACTACTTGGTAGTCATCAATAAAAAAAATAAAGTTAGATCCATAACTCACATCAAAAAATACAAAAAAGGTTAATGCTTTACATAAAAATTGGTAGTAATAGATAAAAGCTTGGGAGTCTCTTTTTTTAAAAAATAGCTTTATATTGATAAGACCCTTATAAATATGAAACCAAACCTTAAAGTCACAAAGAAAAGACTGACTAATATACCATTAGTTTGTTAAAACTAGATAGTTCTGTATGGTAAAAAATAGCATTAACAAAGTCAAAACACCAAAGCCATACTAGGAAAAATATGGCAGTTCAGATTATTTAATCATAACTAATTTCATTAATATTAAAAGAGTTCCCCCAAACCAATCAGAAAACGAACAACCACTTCATAAGAAAAACTGATAGAGGCATTCACAGAAAAGTGGCATTCACAGAAAAGGAAATACTAATTTTCAACTATGAATAAATGCTCAAGAAATTTCATAATTAGTAGAAATACAAATGATACTACCATGAGATCCTATCTTTGCACTTATCAGATTATCAAAGATCCTAGATTTTTTTTTTTTTTGCGGTACCGGGGATTGAACCCAGGGGCGTTCTACCTCTGTGCTACACCCCCGACCCTATTTTTTATACTTTATTTTGAAACTGGGTCTCAC